>JZLH01S0447992.1:8584-38406 GCA_001188425.1 Eucidaris tribuloides
AAAGAAAAATTTTGGTTTTGTTTTCATGGAAAAGCCACAGAAGAAGAGTGGGATTACCACAAACTTGTGATGCAAATGTCAAAGTGTATCAGTTTCTTTCAGTACATGTGACATTGTCATCACCATTATCCATAGGCACACCGCGTGGTGTAACTTGTCAATCATGCATCGCCGCCACTCGTCATTGTCCTGGTCATCTATCAATCATATCTCATCCCTGATTCTGCCGTGTTTGCATCACTGCATAAACTAGATAACTTGCATTTTGCCACATGGTGCGGCATTGGGGGCAGCCTAACTCTTGATATGTTGTCAACATATTTTGCAATACCCATACAAAATACCTGTTTCTTGATTGTATGTATAAGAATGTTGGTGCATTTTTTTTTTGGGGGGGGGATGAAATGAGTTCTGTAATTTGTGTTATAAAAACTATGTTTAGCAAGTGAACATTTTTTCTAAACACATTTTTGCTATTCGTAAACGTATTCATAGGCTAAATGTCATGTGTCAAATCAGTAAACATTGGTGTCCAATTCTAATCACTAAGGGCGTGTTCACAGTATAGCTAGTTTGTCCCACGTCCCGGGTTCGACCCGGGTTGACCCGGATCAAGGGTGCACTTGTAGGGGAAACCCCCTACCGTAGTGAATTTTAGCCACCTACTAAGGAGGAGCGATATATCGATATATCGATAATATCGATTAAAAAAACTTCTTATATCGATTATGACGATATATGATTTAAGGTTTATCGGTATATCGATTATTGAGAATATATTGTCCATATCACCTTTTTTTCGATATCAAACCAAACTAACGATGTGTAACAAAGCCTGGATTAGTACTTCGTTACAACACAAAACAGTTGTTAATTCCGGTTATTCATATTGAATTTCACGCCAATTTTTAATTGTACTTGGAAGCCATTCACAACTTATATATCTTAATACCCCAGAAAATCATAGTTACTTGTAGCAGATCAGCCTTGATTAAGCTAAGATAGATCACTATTGTAATCGGCTCATTTTATTCAATCGGGTTCATTAGTATCAAACCAAATCGGAACGGGGTTGAACGCGACAATTGTGCCATCAAAACAACCACCACATTTTAACAAGCCGGAATAATTTCGTATACAACATGTAGTTTGTTAATTACGCGTTTTATGCAGATTCCAAATGTCTACTGCCATTGTTAATTATGTTAAGCCTTTGTTTTTGTTTTGCTTGTTTGTTGGTTAGTAGCGCGTATCAAGTTGATATTTACGCCTTAATCTGAATATCTACGCCCTGAGAACACATTCAACACTTAGTTTCTTAAATCCAGGTAATCATGGTTACAATACTTCTCAGTCGATCATGCCGAGACTGTGTTCAAGACAGGCGCCCTCATGATTGAGAGGAATAATTACTTGACATCCATTGATCAATTGAAGTACTTGTAACATGATTCTTTGATATAAGAAAGAAATAAGATGGGATGTGTTCTAAGCTTATCAACTAATTAAAAAGTTGGCCCGGTTGAAAATTGCATAGTTATAAACTGCAATTAACAACTTCATGTTGTAAGACCAAAATTATTCAAGCTTTTTTTAACAATGTGATCGCTGTTTGTTTGACGGCACATGTCTGCTTCTCGTCAACGATTCAATTTGGTTGATAATCGAACATCGATTGACATAAATGACACCAGTTACAATAAACAACTTCATTATTAAAAAGGCCTCTGATCAGATGCTGCAATTAACATGATTTTCTGGGTGCTTGTTAAGATATATAAGTTTTGAAGTTCACAAGGTTTACAAATTTAAATAGTTGTCGCTATTACACACACGCGGTGTAATTATCATATGAAGTAACCGCAATTAACAACTGCATTAGTTGATAACAAGTTATCAGGCTTTCTTAATACATGTTTTAGTTGTTTTACTGCAGTAGATCGAGCTTTTCGCGGCTCCGCCGTTGAAAGGCGGTCGCTTCAAGATAGGAATTTACTCTTCGCAAGAAAAAAAATCGGATATATCGATTAATATTATCGATATGACTCCGCCCTAATAATCGATATCCGAATAGCTAGACCCTCACTCTTACATCTTACCGTTAAGCTGTGATTTTATGCCAACATAGACGTGTCGTGATACCTATACGGGTGTTGTTTTTGCTGCGAAAAATGACCTTCCGTTGAGGTAAAGTATGGTTTTTTTTATGATTTGTAGGGGAAAACATAGTTTGTTGTAGGGGTTTTGGAAATTGTGGTTTTTAGCCGTAGGGGAAAATGCGTCGGCGTTATTGAAGAAATTAAAATATTTAGAAATAGCAGTTTTGATCTGGACCATCTGGTTCGTCCTTCAATTATTTTACACACGCAAATGCCAATCGAGGAAATCAGGTTGGCTTGGGTCCGCCGCTAAACGTTAGTGACATCATCAACCTATTTGGTATTGGCTTATAGAATTTGTTGCATGCCCGCCTATTCGCTCCAACTTTCTTCTGCTTCTGCAGGTTGGTATCGCCTGATGATTTCGAAACGATATTCGATAGAGACAACAGTCGAGTCTCATATTTACATCGATACCCCGTATGATATACCTACGTCACACCCTGATATGAGAACTGTTAACTTTCTGGGCGTCAGATATGCCATTGCCGCCCGTGTGATTGATGCATACGGCGGTGTAGAATGTTATGTACACTTCTAGTGTGAACGGTATATTTACTGGACTCCGCTGTCTTACCCGGCATCTGACCCGGAATGTTGAAACCACATCGTCCAGTTTGCTACCTGTAACACGCCCTAAGTGTCAATAATCTTAAAACATCATTTTCTATACTCATCTTTACTTCACTACTGAAAGCACGGTTTTAAAGATTGTGTCAGGATCATGTGCAATCATACTTCCCTTCATTATCAATACCAAATTTAGTTTAGCTACTTTACAAATGGGCCTTGTATCGACGCTTCCAAGCTTCGTGATTTGAAATGTTTGAGATCCCATTACGTCGCACCTGTAGTGAATTTGTTTTTTATGCAGAAACACTATCAACGACATGTACCAGAATGTGTTGTTCTCCTCTTTTCGTGATTTTCCAAATTTTGCTCATAACTGCGAATCGCTGTTTACTTGTACGTCGTCAGACATAGCGGAGCGCACCAATTGGTTAAACGGCTAACCTCCGCACGATCTTTGGCTAACTGCTGATCGGACAATTTTGGAACGGCCCGTGCTCGTTTGACGTCGCGGGTTTTTTGAAAATGCTTCTGAGTAATTTGAAAAAGGATGAAGTTTAACCGTCCAGATTTTCACCAAAACTCAATATTTTACCCCAAGTCTTTATGAGAGGTGTGTATTTATATTAATCTTCACATTGGATATGATTTCATTCATTTAGATGTTTTTTGACGTGCAAATGAATGACACAATCTTTAAAGATTGTGCTGGCGATACATCAGCTGAAAGCCTGGCTAGTGTAACAACTTAATACTTACAATGGGTTTTGTTCTTATGTATAACAAAGGGAATTTGCTTTTGCTAATTGGGTTAGGTTATGTTATAAAAAAAAGCTTAGTACTGTATGAATAATATTTGTGACCTGCCCCAACAAAATAAGTGATCACACAAATAGTATACAAAAAAACACCCTGTTTTATCTTGAAGATGATAGTTTTGGTACCAATGTGTTGGTTGGTCATTCTGCACTCAAGCTTGGAGGATTTGCTCCAATAATTATGGCTGGATTGGATGTATATGAAAAATGGAAAGACTTCGTGGATGGTACACTTCCTGTGTGTGCATTTAATTTCAAATAAAACAGTCACAATTTGTGTCTGTTTTCCGTAGAAAATCTACCAGCTCTGAATGACCGTTCTGAACATACCACGTTTTGATGTTAGATACAAAAGACCATCATTTAAAAGCATCACTGGGGCATTGCACTATTCACTCAGAATAATGATCATGTTCAACTTATCAGTGATTACATGGTGCAAGGTCACATTTGCAGGCTTGCACTTCTTGAATTTCATTTCCTAGTCACCAGCTCAATAATGTTATGCCATTATTTGTTCTCACTTCTCAGAATCAATTAGTCCTGCGTCATTCAAAGCCAATCTTAAAAAGACCTTTCTTAATTCTTATGAAAACACTTAGACCGCCATCTCTATTATAATGATGACATATTTCTTATGATTAAGCATAGTAAAGTTTTATACCCATTGTAAATTGTGTGTTGTGATGTGTACATTGTCCCCCATTTTGTCAAGTCCCTGTATAGAATGTCTTTATTATGTTAGTTCGGTTTTCTGTAAATCCATTAAAGTTCCTGCATGTGGTGAGTCTTCGATGGGAGTTTAATTGTATATAAATATGAAATTTCTTACTTACTCACCTACATTTTCATTTAGTATTATTTTTTGTTTGATCCACATTAAGATAAGCTCGCTTCCAAGTGGATTATTCTTTTCCGTTACACATAACATTTTCTCAAAAACTGCAAACCATGGACAGTCTGTTCTCTCAGTATAATGTTTTTATAAATTATTTCCAGTACAGTAATATGTTGTTTACTTTGTTTTATATTTTGTTTACCTTGGATTACAATAAGACCTATAATATTAAACGTATGTTATGTTTCTTTGCGCTGAAAGGAAAATGTATTATGATAAGCCAAGTGGTCTACAGGGTATGTAAGATATTGTATTCTGTTGTGTTTTGTTACTGTATATTGTTTGTATCTCTATGATTTTGTAGTTGATGGTAAATAAGACCTCAACTTGAACTAAAGCAGAGGTCAGAGGTCATTGATCACCCAAATATAACTGTAATTATATAATTTAGTCATTCTTTTTAAAAATCTTGATCTTCTCCAGGATGCAACTTTCTTATATGGACTTGGGATGGTGTACTTTCATTTCAGTGCATACCAGTGGTAAGTTCAAACTCCTCTTTTTTCTTCAACATCCCCTTCATACCCAGACCTTTCCACATCATTTACAAAAAAATAAGACGAACTCAACTTACAGGCGGCAACTGAAAAGTTTTGAGCCTAAGACAGAAAGGATCAAGATTTTATGGTTTTGGGCAGTTTGTTACAGATAAAATACATAAGAATATGTGACTTGTCACCACAAAATGCACCTTAAGTCAGAAATGTAAGAAATTGTGTTTTCCACACAGTCTTAAAGTAGAGACTCAAAGCTTTAAAATGAGGTATACTTTGTCTAGGATGGACGAAGCAAACCCGCTCACAAGTTTGAACTATCACCTAAGCCATTACTAGGAAAGCGGAGAAAAACGGCTGCAAAGACGGTGATCATTCATGCGAAACGGTAGGCCTTTGACAACTGTTCCGTAGAAAACTTGATTAAACTAGTCTCTTTCCAAAAGAGAACTGTGGATTGTACAATCGTTTTTGGTTATTCCAGTCACCGTCATTGAAAAGTCCATAAAAGTAGTTTTGGGGTGATGCCAAAATTATTATAGGGGGATTTGAAGATGTTGGATAACAAACAATTATATTTATGGTTACATCATGGTTAATCTCACGATGTGAAGATCGAATTCAGCCAAATTTTTGAGCTCCCATGCTCCCATTCATAACATGGTGGAAGTTCAATTCAAGAAAAATCATACTTTTGAATCACTTCTGGTCCTCAAATTTAGACAGATGAAAGATGAGTGTACATACTTTTAGAAAATATCAGAATCCTAATATCAACTTTTGCAACCCAACTCGACTATTTACCGCATTTACATGAAAACTTCCATTGCGACTTATTGATCGATTTGTGGTGACAGGTCACATATTATGTGCCAATCCAAGTGAAGTCCATATCATTAATTAACCCATTGGAACTGAAACTGTGTTGTTAAAATCCAAGACATAAGTCCATCTGGGAATTGGCCATTCCACATAAATGAAATACCCTCAATGTGTTCATTTTAACAAAGTGATCATGATAATCTGTATCCCATATCCACTATATACTTTAGCATAGGGGCAATTGATTGGGGGAGGGGGGGGAGGGAAGCTTTCATATGATTTTTGCCCCCCCCCCAATAATTCTGATGTGAAAAATGGTGTAAAATGCTAATATAGAATAACTTACAAATCAATGCAAAACACTACAAAACCATTAAGTCTAGCAGGAAAATAACTACTAAACACGCAGATTTTGTGCACAACATTTTATATTGCAAATTTGCACACCAAAAATTTGACATTTTACTTACTTTTGCCCCCCCTCCGAAAAATGGATTGATGCCCCTGCACTGAAGTCATGATATACATACATGTTTGTCTGTCTGTCCAGAAGTCCATTTTATGTTCATTTGATTGTGTCATCATCTTGTATGTCATGTTACATGTACTGTTGAATGTAGTGTCTTGTGTCCAGTGTTGCGTGGATATTGTGAAATGTTGTGAACGTAGCAGTTTTATTTCAGGAAAAACCAACGCGAGGAAAGTTGAGGAAGAACATCGGTTTCGTTACAGGACATTGGCAGGTAAGGTGATTATAATCTGGTATCTTACAGCATCATCCAGAACAGTTTTGTATCCAAAGCTGGCCTTGAGGCCAGTTTCTGGTGGCCTTGATCTCGGTCTCGGTCCGAGTCACGTGTACAGACCCTATGGAAAGGTTGTGTTTTGAGGCGGCCTTAGTCTCGGCCTCGGTCCGAGTCACGTGTACAAACCCTATGGAAAGGTTGTGTGTTGGGGTGGCCTCGGTCTAGGAACCCATGGTCTCGGATACAACACTCTCCAGAAACAGGATGATAGGATGAGGATGGAAGAAGGAGGATGCGAGATGGATGATAAAATGGTGATGATGAAAAAAATATGATGAATGGTGAACAGAACAAAAATAAGTTTGTATTTTGAATTTAACTTTGGTTAACCTGTTGCAAGAACCGGACGTGTTATGCATTTGTCTGGGAATTACAGTTTCTTGGAAGCAACAGATTAACATAATGAAAGATGTGTAATTTTGAAATAATCAAAATGATTTAATGATTGAATTGATTCTGCAGGAGGTTGAATCCTGGAAATTGATTGATCTTCCCATGTGCTAACTAAATTAAATTGATATCTCGTTGAATAATGAAAGATTTTCGCCTACTGTGTTGTGTGAATTCTGTTATGATCTAAAAAGGCTGCTACATGTACTAATTTTATCATTTTTTTTTCTGGGAAACTCGAGAATGTGTGCAGTTTCTGTAAATACGAAGTGAAGAATGAATCGCTGTAAGTGATTCAAGTTTATTTTCTGTGAACATATGTGACCAGTTACATGTGTAGGACGGTACTGAACTACTTTTGTACAGAAAGATGGATGTTAGCCTGGAAAATCTGCTGTGTGATACATTGAAATACATATTACTTGCTCTCAGCAACAAATTGTGGGACTGAAAAGGTTAAATATGTGTTCACTTGAGAAAAGTTTCATGCTGAGACAGCCATTGCAATGAAGGATTACTGGGGAAGGGGGGGGGGGGTATTCTCTTCACTAAATTCTCACTGACTGTACCCAGCAATTGGAGTGGAGACAGCATGTACTGCTAGTAATAGTTGAAGAGCACCATCTAGTGTTGAAAGTTATACAGTGCAGCGACTTGTTTTGTGCAACTGGAGTCGAGATGTTACAATAGACAAGGGCAAATGATTGGGGGAGCTTCAGATTGTGGTAAAGTGCAAGGAACTTGTCATTGTGCTTCTGGTATTTAGACTTCATGATTTGATTCAAGGTGATATTTCATGTAGTTGTGGTGTACTTTTGAACAATATTTTGAGTAGTGGTGAATAGAACCCCCATCACTTGAGAATATTACATTTCATGCCTTTTGTACATTAATGAGTGACAAAAGTTCATGGAATGTGTTGCAAAGTGATCATTATAGTATTTGATGAGCTGGTGTATGAATAACATTGAAGTAGCGGTTACAAAGATGACACACATTGTATAACCCCCTTCAGTTGCAGAAATAACAAGTGACATTTAAACGATAATTAAAAGTGCTTGTAAACAAAACAGAATGAAAAAATAAAATTAAAAATAATATCCTGAATAAATCAACATTTTGAGATTCATAATATGAGTCCTATCAATAGGGTTTATCTAAAGAATGAGTTTATGTCAACATTTTTGTTATTCTTCTGTTAGGAACATTAGATAAAAATTCAGTTCTTGACAAATTTCTCATGAATTTATTCAATAAGTATGTTGAATGTGTTTTTATTTTCAGTGGATGTAGGCAATATCACTCACTATGCAACTCCTCAGACCTACATTTTAATATTTCTTCTCAGTCACCATAATATCCTCAATGAGAAGCATTTATTGTATTTGATTAACCTTCGTAATGAAGGGCTTCTGTAAGGAAAAAACAAAGGCAAAGACTCTTCCAGTTTACGGTAACAAATAATGCTGTACATCTTTTAGGGGATGTGCATATATGTTTTAAAGCCATTGGCTAACATTTACCACAGTTAAAAAATGTGAGCTACATAATCCTCCACACTCAAAGTGTCTTTGATAAGGTCTAAAAATGAAGCCCTGAAAAAATTGTATTTCATAATGATGATTTAGTGCTTAAAAAAAAATGACCGGATTCACCTCCCCATTCCTCCCACAGACTTACTGTGTGTAGATCTAGGCTATTTTGTACTCGCTCCGAGTATTATTGTTTATTCATTCATACCTTGCAATTGGCAGCAAACTTTTGATATTCTAGTTTGTCCATTTGAACACTACTATGTAACTCAGATATCAAACTTTGACAATTTTTTAAATTGAAGCTTCACAATGTTAGCCCTATCACTTTAATAATAAGGAATGCATTTATAGATTTTTTTTTCACCCATGTCAGTCAAATCAACTGGAATTGTGGTCATGTTGGATTCAGGTTCAGTGCAAGGTTATCGCCAGCATACAGCTTTGTGTGATAAATTATACGAAGTGTTCTTACAAGTTACCAACTCACAAAAAAGTAACAAATTTAAGGCCACTAGAACCAAGAAAGGTTAATGTAAAGCTTTGCCAAGTTGACTGATAACAAAAGATGATTTATGTTTGACATTTGTACATGTACGTGTAGGTACATGTACTCGTACACATACATGTATGTTTTATTTCCCCCCACTTCGTTGAGACAAGCCCAATCATGTTTTACTATTTGTGTGACTTTGTTTACATTCCGAAAATGCCAAGTTGCCAAATTTTGATCATGACTCTGAGAAGCCCCATGTAGCTCTCAAAAGGTTATCAATCACCCATGCTGTTTATAGGTAACAAAAAGTGGTGGGGGACAGGGGGACCCCCACCCCCCCCCCCCCTCCCCCGTTTGTGGAACAAAACCATGCACAGTATCAAGCCACAAATATGTGCCCCTTATCTTTGATGGGTTAAAGGCAAAATTTAACAATGACTAATAAGCAATCCTATCTGAGGTACATAATCCTCCATGCTCTAAAGTGTCTTTGATAAGGTCTAAAAGTGAAGCCCTGAAAAATTTGTACTTCATATTGATTATTTACTGCTTTAAAAGAGTGTGAACATCTATGAGTACCCAGTTTGATCTGTATGTATTTATACTCCACATGAGTAATAAGTCACACAGGATGTTTATCCGTGCATACTTTGCTAGTGGCAGCTTAACTTTGTAAACTTTGGCATTCTAGGATCTTTATTTGTCCATTTAAGTGCTATTATGTAGATCAGGTATCAAACTTTGACAATTTTTATATTGAAGCTCCACAATGTTAAATTGTGTCTTTAACTGTACATAATAAATCTACTTATGATAGAAAGTCACTTACTTCCCTTTAAAGTGTGATTTTTAAATGTGATCTTTTAATAAGCCCCTGTTGTGAGAGAGAGTAAATCCTTCCCACTCCTTTGCCAAGCAGACCCAATCGCCCCCCCCCCCCCCCCAACCAATGCTTTTTGAGCTGCTGTGCCCCTGCCCATGTTCAGGTCAGTTTGCATTGAATAGTAACCAAGTAGAGTTGACCAATTTGGGAAGTACAGTTTGTGTGTATGCTACATTACATACTAAATGAAGATCTGAGGGCTTGAGATTAAATTTAATAGATGAGTTGATGTGGCCTCTGGGAATCAGAGTTAAAAATTCACTTCAAAAATTTATTGTGAACATTGGACATGCATTCATGCAATACGCAAGTAGTTTAAGTAAACATTAACTTACTGACGTCAGTCTGCTCATCATCATTTCAACACCACTGCATTGTGGCTATTGGTTTTGCTGTAGGCCAAGTTGCAAAACAGTACCTTCACTTTCACTCCTAAAGAGAATACACAGTACTGGTTGATGATGGAAACATTTTCATCAAAATTCCACATTTCTTTGGTTTTCAGGTGAAAGTATATTACATTTGCATTATAATGTGGGACTTATTCACTTCATATGCAATAAAAAGTTGAGGGATTGGCAGTTTGAACAGGTGAAGTTTTCCATTGGCCTTGCCTTCCAGTGCTAAAGTGTGTATGTCAACAATTGACATAGTCCCACATACTGATTTTTTGTGTTAGTACTTTGTCAGCAGTGAGGATTTGTGTAGTAGATTTGTCAAAAACGAAGTGTTCTGTTGTTTTCAACTACTCTCTCCTGTACTAAAGTGAAATTCAGAATACCATCTGTTCACAGAAGGTTTGAAAGTAGCTGATATCAAAATGATGTTGTTCTGCAAGTACTCAACCAGTACTGTGTATTCTCTTTAAATTGTACATTTCATAACAAGTAAGAGGAAAAATAATTAATTCATATTCCTGCAGTGCAAAAAACATCTGAGTTAAGGGCCCAAATTAAAGTGATTTATATTTTATGGAGTGTGTGGTATTATTTTAGCTGTAGGCTATAGTGGTGCAGTACTGTATGTATGTTCACTCTTATTCTTGAATGATGAATTTCATAACAAGTAAGAAGGAAAATAATGAATTAATGTTCCTGGTGTGATAAAAAACTTTTAATCCTACAAATTTAACAAATCACAAATTATGCTGTGGGTTGTTAATTGTTATAAAAAATATATAATTTTTTGATTTCTAAGATGATCTAATTTGTTTCTGAAAGGGCAGTGACATGATTGGGAAAAGATCATATGCCTCAAAGAACCAAATGAGTTGAAACTTATGAATTGGCTAGAGCTTGGGTATAAATCCAGGCTGGAAGGATTTGTCTTGAATTTGTTTACTTGAGGACAAACAATTTACCAGTATTGAATTAATCTGATAGAAACTAATCCTATAATAAGAAGCTACATGTACTCAACAAATTTTACCATTATAGCATTTTCTGATTGTGCTTATACAACACAGAGCGTTGTGACATGTAAAATTTTCACAGTAGAAACTTTAATTGGTATATTTGATTCTGGGAGCATTGTGTCTGAAATTGGGTCCTAAAATGACTAATAAGATTCTAATCTTGCCATTGTCCTTAAATCATATGCAACAATTTCTTTATCTCCACTTTTTTGGTGGAAAATAGAGATAAACCTGAAATTGATTTCAATCAGCATTGGAAATACTCAGGGGCTGAGGGCGATTTAGCCCCTAAAATTAACAAAATAGCCCGATAAAATCACAAAACAGCCCTCAATTTTTGTCATAGAGTTCAATGTATAACATACTAATTTACTACAAGCACTAATATCAAGCTTGAAAGTAGCCCCCCAAAATAACATTTTATTTCCTGTCCTGATTTCAGTGCTAACTTCTTGTAATAACAGAAAAACAATTTCAAACGTAATAACCAAAGAATTTTATTTAAGGATTGTATCTCCGTGCTTTTGACCATTTGCATAGAGGTTGAAATTCTGAGTTTTCAGAAGTAGGGTGCAGGTCATCCTAGTTTTATGAAGTAAGCAGCAACGGTAAGTACTGTACTATGACTGCAAGCATGTCCAGACATGCTGAGTTCGAAGTGGAATTTTATTTAATTTGGGATGCCAGGGTTTTCATATTTGTCATACGTAAATGTGGATTGTAGGTATCGACTGCCCCTGGTAAAATTTGTAGAGCTGGAATCGATTTTGAAAATACATGGGTACAGCGGAGTATACCAGCCTTGGAAAAGTACAAATAAACATAGATGGAGTAAAAATGTTAAGCTCTTTATATTTTCTAACATCTTATACCTTACAAACCATTTCATTTTGGTTTCCTGAAGCTGTGATTTTTAGGAAAAATGTAAGCCTTGCTAATCAGGAAGGTACATGTAGATCAGAACCCACTTTCTGTTAATTGAAATACAGATCAACATAACTGGACGGAAATTAAAGTAAATTAATAGTAATGGAAATCTTAATAGTCATTATTTTGTTATTATAACTTTATAAGTAGCATGTATTCCACCTTTCCTTTACAGTGCAATGACTTTTTGTCTTGTATAAAACTAGAGTTGCATGGATCAAGAATTTTTTAGGTCAAAATGAACATTTACAGGTACTTCCAACATGTACAAATGTATGTCTATTATAAAGTACTTATAAACTAAAGGTACATGTAATGTGTGCCCTGTGAATAAAAGTGAAAGTAATCTTCCAATTTCTTCTCGTTTTAATTGGTTATGTTGAAAAAATTATTTTAAAGTCTTATCAGTCTATGTGTCACTTTCAAAAAGCCAGCACAGAACAAGAGCTATAGATCTAATGCCCTAAAAAGAAATTATATGGGGAGATCAAATTCATTAAAGGTGGGGAATCTCACTTGCATCCCTACCGCAGCACAGTAAAACATCAATCATGCCTGTAGGCTATTTATGACAGACATGTCTGTGAAATCTGAGGATCAGTAATTAATGAAAATGTGAAAAATAAGGATGTTTAGTGTGTGTTCTATGCTAGGAATTTTTGTATCTATGAGACAATTGTTCAAATCAAAGTCTAATGGTTACTATAATTCCACTGAAACTGAGATTCTGGCTCCTATACTTTGCTGAAGGTTCTTAGATGGTATTTTCTTTCATATATCTGTATAGTAATGTTTATTTTGAGGCTTCCAAAAGAGAGGCTCTGCCTTTAAAGCAAAATCAGTCCATCTTCAACGGGTTAATTTTTAGGGCAAGTTCACAACAGCAGTATTATTTGAAGCGATCTGATCTATGTATGGACCTTGATTGTTTTGACCATGTTTGCAGTGGCATTATTTCGAAGCTGGTGAAATAGCTGGTATTAGTGTTGCACGACTCCAGGATTTTTGGGAGTCGAATAGTCGCCGATCGAAAGTCGCGACTCCGACTATTTGCCGACTCTCGACATTCATTTCTGTCGGCATGATCAATAGGTAAAAAGAAGCTCACTACAGGCTATACAATGACTGTTCAGTGTCCTCCTCCGATGATTTCAGTTCAGCAACCTGAATATATACTCCATACATGCCTAACTTACCTCTACTTGAACTGAACTGTGATTACGATCATTCACAAATTGACTTTCTGTCATAGTCCCATACATTGTCATTACTGGATTATATGGCACACATGTTGTGATTTCATGGAGTCGATTTTGGCGTTTCTAAGTCGGAGTCGCGACTCCTTGACGATAGTCATGACTCCGACTTTTGGCAACTTAAGGCGTGCAACACTAGCTGGTATACACTAAATAAACAGAAGGTACAACTACATGTAGGTCAATGCGTGACCTTACATTTACATGCATAGGGAACAAATCGTGACCCACCCATGGAGGTTATAAATCTACACTGCAAGTGGTGAACATTCAACCAAACTGGCGTCCTTGAATTTAGGCCCACTACACCTTTCCAGCTCAGTTCTAATCCCTCCAAATATTTTTAGGTACATTCCTAATACAGACAGGCAGACATGCAGACTGTCGGACCTTTCAGACTTCGCTCCACACCTTGGTTTCCTATTGAGTGGGTGTGGAATGGATTTGATAGACTGTGAATAGTGTCTGGTAGACAGTATAATTTGAACAACTTTTGTAAGGTGCATTTCAGGGAAAAGAGATTTTTATTTCCATTATCAGCTCTTTTTCAGCACAAGTAGGCTTATAGTTTTGGTCGATGAGACAAATTATTTGTCAGTCATTTACAAAGTATTCTATTGTTACCTCATACCTCAGAAAACATCAAACCTACTGAAAACTGTTTATAGTAACAAATTATGATGTTTTTTAATTAAAAGAGATCATCGGTATACATTACCGATGGGAAATATCCCCCCCCCCCCGACATTTTACATTTTGAGTGATTTCTCAAAAATGGGAGGGTTTCAGAGCAAGCAATTTTCAGGACAATGATGGATCATATAGGTGTATCTAAAAACAAATTGCAAAGATTTTTTTAATTTTTTTTAACCATTTACCAAAATATACCTTGTCTATAACTCTTGAGGTTAAAAACAACAACTGAAAGTCAAAAATTTAAAAGGCACTCATTTGAGCCTTGTGAGAGTCTGTGAAATTATTTTGAATCACCAGTTTGTTTTCATTCATGTACATTCTGACACATTGATAGAGTAAATGTAAGTTTCTCTTGCATTTTATTAATTGACTTTATTACATACTTGCCAACCAGAAAGATTTTATCAGATTTAGTTTTTGTGATATAAAAATAAGATTTTTTGAAGAATGTAGGCCTACAGTATACTTATACTATGTATGTGATTTTGACATGTAGTGAGATATTTACCTTCAATTTGTATTAAAGGTTAGTGACATGATTGGGAACACTTGAAAATGCCTGAAGAACCAAATGAGTTGAATTATATATCAACTATATACTAGCTGGAGTGGATCTCCCAGCTGGAAGGATTTGTCCTCTAGATTTGTTTCTTAAGGAGAAATGCAAGGCATTGAACAGTACTAGTTTGTTATTTTATGCAGGGCACGATGAAAAATAGGACTTATAGGAGAGCCCGCACAGCAAAGGGTTTGCTGCCACCGAGGGGATATTGAAACAAGTTATTTTTAGAATGAGTCAAGGCGGGTTGACTACAAGATTTTTTTATGGATCTTTCGTATTTCTGTTAGAATGTATTTAATGTTTTTCTTTATTGCTTATTTTCCAACAGGCAAGAATCCTATGGGGCATAAGTTTCCTTGATCTCTAGAGTAGTTTTCAGGGCGCAAGTATGGAGGACTACACCCAGTCGCATGTCATTTACGCTGTAAAGAATAAGATTTTTGATCCGTAATCAGTAAAATATTTAAGTTGGGAGTTTGGGAGGTATAGTTATAGACTCACATCATCAAGTGGGTGCATTCGTGGCCTCCGCCCCCCGATTTGTGCATGAATATGCTGTTCTTCGCATTCATTCGAGCTTTCTGTGCATTTGTGTCACACTGCACAAATTGATGATTCACAATTGATCTTCCTAAAAAAATTAATATTTGTGTCGAAACTGCAAGAAATTAATATGCTAGACATTTCTTTAAATGAAAAAACTTAAGGAGTAATGATCTTTCATTTTTCCACGATTTTTTTTTTTATCAAAAAAGTATTTTTCTCTTCATCAATCATTTAAACATATTGGTAGACCTAAACTTGGGGCTTTTAACAAAGCACAAACATTTTGATGAAGGCAGGGGAGACATTTCAATAACATTGAAATATTAATAATGCATGTACAAATTATAGTTTATTGACCTTTAATAAACACTCCTTAAAACACCCATTGAAAACACAATGTCCTCTTCAATGCAGGGGTAGGCATCACTGGAATCCATTTTGTTCAGCAACACTGGAATTCATTTTGTCTGGCAAAATTCAAACTCCATGTGATTCTGAGAATTCATTAAATGTAGGACTGTTTGACTTTGTAAAACTTTCTGTAATGTTAGTTTATGTTTGTGGTCCCATACTTCATAATATCCAAGACGTCACGGGAGACTTGAAGCATAATTATGTGGATATCGCAAGACTCTTCCTGCTGTTTGTAAAGAGAGATATTAGAATTTCCAGAGGTTTATTAGACTTTAGGGGAAATGTACGTCACTGTGAGAAGTCTCTGAAAGAAAAATTGCAAGTGCAATTGAAGAATATAGAATAAGAAGACCTTAAGTCACATTTTGACGAAAATGAGTTAGTGATTGTTTTTAAGTACTGGGAAATTTTTTGACAATTTTGGTCAAATTGACCCTTCCCTAGTAGGGGTCAGGGGAGGGGTCAACTGGGGTCAAATTTTTAACTTGGTCCAATTTCTTCAAAATGTATCTCAAATTACTCGACTAGTTACAAGGATTAAGAAAATATATAATTTGTCTGTATTTTGTGCTTTGTTGATGAGATATGCGGTCACTTCTTGTCAAAGGACAAATGAGGTCAAATTTAAAACAACGTCCAAATTTGACAAATTGCATATCAAATTGTCCGTCTTATGGAGGACATTCCAACAATATATACAAATAAGTATTTTTGACATTCATTTATTCGAGAAATGCATAATTTTCCTGAGACCGTTGTTTTTAGAAGAAGAAGTACTTTAGTCCACAATATTGGAAATCGACAAGTGTGACAATGCTTGTTTTTGTCCTATATTCATCTTTTATTGTGTCAATTAAACTTCAAAAATTTTTGATGTACAAATCAAACAATTGTGATCGGTAGACAAATTTGAAAACTTTGAGCCTTTGTTTCTCAAAAGTAGTATTATGTGACTTCAGTATTTCTTATTCTGTAGTCTTCAATTACAGACATGGGTATCGGAATGATGGTGGAGAAAGTGAACTACATGATTCAGAAAGCTGTGAAAACATGTAATTACAATACTCTTGCAAGAAGGCTATACAGCTCAGACAAAGGTTAAACTTGATGCGTGTCCTTACTCTTTGTAAGGAGATTTCAATTAATCTCTCTTTGATTTGATAAAGAATATAAGTAACTAGATATCGGTTAATGATATGAAACCTGTTAGTAATCTGTGTATGTGTGGTATTGTTCGTCACTACTGGTCAAAAAGCAACCGTACAAGTGATTTTCAAGATGTCCCGACGTGATCACTCAAGTGGGCACAACCTTCGTTAAATTGTCTCTCGCATGACGTTTCTACCTTGATTAGATTGATAATTACAGTTGTATCCCTCGTCTAGTGTGCAAGCACAGACTCTAAAAGGCATCGTATTACAGTATTTCCAGTTTGAAAAATCTGAGCTACTTAATTTCCATCCTACCAGTGTCTCTGATCGACAAGGTCTAAAAATGAAGCTCTGAAAAAATTGCAATTCAAAACGATCATTATGTGCTTTTAAAAGTGAAAATCGCATAGATTACTGTTTTCAGCGTAGGAAATACACAGGGGCGACGGGCGATTTAGCCCCCAAAGTTAACAAAATGGCCCCCTAAAATCAATAAATAGCCCTCAATTTTCCCCATAGGGTTCAATGTATAACATACTAAAATCACTCAAGTGGGCTTAGTTGAAAGTAGCCCCCCAAAATGAAATTTTATTTCCTGCCCTGACTGTTTTGCAGAATTTTGGTCTGCTGACAATTCATGTGACAAATTTTATCTGTTCAACAAAAACATCAATCTAAATAAACATGTTAGTGAAAAAACAACAACCTATACACGCACATGCATATAGGCCAAGAAATTAGGTGAATCCCAACATTGCTCTTCAAAGTATAATTATATTTATATTTATACAGTGTATTTATATTTAGAAATACATATAAACAAAGATGAAAATAAGCTTATGGAATACACAAAGTGACAGAAATAAAAAGAAATAAACAAAAACAAAAATGTATGCCATTTTGATGAAGTGAATGACACTCGGTTAATATGAATAAACTTTTGCTGACAGTTATGGTGCACACCTGCATTTTTAAAATGATTTTAAAGGAAAAAGGAGCCAGCAACTAACAAGCATAAGTTAAGAAAACATTTGAGTTCTTGCCAACCAATCAGATCGCACGTGCACTGGTCTGAAGCTGACTATGCGTGACCGATGCATGCCACCCGATGTGTGTTAGTCGCGCCGTGGTAATGTATGCAATGTTTGAAGCGATAAGCTCCTCCCCCTATAGCCGTTTCTGCAAGTTTTATCCCGGGATGAAACTTGCAAAGACGTAAAATAAACACAAATTAACTAATCTATAGGCCTTTCCGAGGTTGAGTATCACACAGTACCCCTTATTTAGGTTGTCTTTATCACCATGTACCATAAGAGCAGAGTCTGATCTTTCAAATGAGGTATAAGAGCAGAGTCTGATCTTTCTAATGAGGTATAACTCATATAACCATAACACCTTATTAACCCTTTGGATGCTATAATGTAAAATATAGTCGAAAATCTCGAGGGTCCCACCCCCCCCCCCCAAGATTTTCCATTAATTAATAAAACAAAAAACTAAAGACATTCAGAATCTGTTATTTGCTGGGATATGACTTTTGGGCATAAAGCTTTCAAATAAAAAAAAAAAATCACCAAAACTAAACTTGGGCTTTAACTTATACCTGTTAGTTGCTGGCTCCTTCCTCCTTTAAGGTGGTTGAAATAATATATTGAGGAAGACAATGTCAAACGCATCTCACAAATATTTCAAAATGACTGAAAATTTTTTTTTTGATTTTTGGAAAAAAGCTATAAACAGGAGAAACAGTACAATTACATGTGCTTCGACCAAAGTGTCCACTTATGTGAGTTTATTACCATAAAAGGAAAGTGTTACCTTGCTTGAATTTCTACAATGGCGAGGGTACTTAGAAGCCATCTAAAAGCCTAGATCATAAGTTATCCTCTTACGCATGGATTTGCAAAGATCTGGCCAAGACCAACCTACTCAAGGTCAAACGTATCCACCTTCCAACTACTTTGCACTGTCATAAGCTTTTACTTTTAGCTGTTCAACTAACAAGCCATGGATGTTGCTAAGAATGGGCAAACTGTAACATAAGGTGTTGTGCCAAGGCCACAAGCTCCAAGGCCAAGGCCGCCTGAAAACATTACCTCCCCAAAGGGTTGTACAGGGCCTCGGATCGAGGCCAAGTGCTCCAAAAATTGGCCTCGAGGCCGGCCTGGGCATAACACTGGTTATTTCAGAAGGCTGTTACTGTGAGGGGATCACTGAGTGTTATACTGCACATATACTGTACACGATTTAATAAATATGATAGTCAAGAAGCTAAAATATTATTGATAGCTAGGTTATTACAGTGGCAGATTTAAGGCACATTCTAGATGCTCGGCCGCTTCGGTAGTTTATCCAGCTAGCCATTTTGACAGAGGCGAGATGAAGTGGGTCATTTTCGAGATGAACATAACGTAAACACTGTCGAGGGGGCTACGCCATAAATTTATAGGGCCGCGCCATGCATCGGAATGCTTGCGCATAACCTTTGCCGGTGTTATTCCCCCATCTCATAATATTCCGAGCGGCTGCCACGAACTACGTCACCGCGACTAATCACATCAAGACTCGTGACAACTGCATTGTTTTGCCATCTGAGACAGCCCTGCGCGGGGTGTCCCGGAGAAACAGCAAAAGAGAGAGAGAGAGAACGAGAGAGAGGGATGGGAGGGAGGGAAAAAAAAAACTCAGTAGAGTTCAAACTCGGGGCAAGCTGTCTTCCTTGCTCCGCAGCGTTCAATCCAACCCGCTGTCCTAGCTACTACGCCTGGACCGGGTAATGAGAAACGAACAGACAGATGTTCCCCTCTGCAAACACAAGCAAAATATCACAAATCACAACAAGGGTAGGAAGGAGTGTTGGATGTTCTCGGGGCCTACACAATAACATTTTCAGAAATTCAGCTGCAGTGTCGCTGCATTTTTCCACATTTTTTTTTTCCCTGATCCGTAAATGTTGGAAATCACTCCACCGTCCATGTTTGAGGCAGTGTTCACTCGAGTGGAAGCCTCATTTGCATAGATGCGTAACCTGGATATGTGACCACCACCACCACCACCGTCTTGTCTGATCCTTGTAATCACTGCTTAAAGAAACTTACGCGGAGGAATGTGGAATCAACTTCTAGGAATGTATTCTATGCCTGTGCTGTGTGTGTACATTTCAACTGACTTTGTGACAATTGTGGATATCGTGAATCCCTGCGAGCCCTTTGTGTGTCTTTGACCTTGATGGGTTTTGCTGTTCCACTGTATTATTGCACTCGGAGTTAAATTTATAAAGCAAACACTCCGTTACCCTTGGACTATTTTCACACTGGGGATATATTTGTTTACACTTGCAGGCCTGCCCAGGCACTCAATATAAGTAGGTCTATACTGTATCTGTGGAAGCTGTATGAACATAGTAAAATGTAGGGATTTGTCTGTACGATGGATATGTTTGTCTAATAATGGAAAGGAAAAAAAGACCAACAACCTTGGGAATTTGCTAACTTTGAATCTGGTGGACATTTAACTCTTAACGTGCCTCAGAAATTATAGCGCTACGGACATTGTATACATTATGTGGTGTATACTTGCAACTTTGGCAATTTAAGAGTTAAACTGTAGAGTTGGCCTGATTCTTGTTCCTGTCATCATGTGGAATGCTCTTCTCATTACGACTTGAAATTATTTCTAAAATTAAAGAAAAATTAGTATCACGAGTGATTCTCTACTAAAGGGGGAAAGTCGGCACCAGCCTATTTCCCAATACTTGATGAGGAATCAATTACATTTGATGCTATGACTGCACAGAGATCTCCATTGTAGGGACTGGATGGACACAATATTAAACCTTTCAGAATTTGGATATTTAGGAGGCAACAGATTTTAACGGGCATTACTGATACAGCTTGAACATTCAAAGTGGATATAACCATCAGAAGTGCTGAAATGAACACTGAGAGTCGTCAATTTGTGGAAATGAGCTGCATACCTTGAAGGGATGAATGTGGGCTGCATTTGACTTACTTTTGTGAGACCAAACTCTGGAAAAAGGGAATACGTTCAAAGAAAAGAAAACTCAAAATAAATTATCACGCGAGGAAGCATGTTAAATATTTAGTACATTCATTCTCCCAAAGTTTCTGAATGTAGCATATAGGCATCCGGAACAAAGAAAAGAAAACTCAAAATAAATTATCACGCGAGGAAGCATGTTGAATATTTCGTTCATTCATTCTCCCAAAGTTTCTGAATGTAGCATAAAGGCATCCGGAACATTCCCTCCTGATTGGACGAAACACAGGAGCCAATGTTTACATTGCTGAATGGACCATGTGAGCGGAGTCTCTTGGTGCGGAACATCGCGGAACATGTGCGCGATCCGAACTTTTTGCACCAGATGGACGTGCTGATTGAATTGACCTTCCTCTCCCCGGATTAGCCTCCTAATTCCTCTTGCTCATTTGGGATTATATTTCGTTCGTTGCTATCCAGCGATAGATGATACCCGACATCTATTGATAGCTCGTTGGTAGTGGAGGAGAAACCAATCGTTGTGTCCACCTTTGTTAGTTGATGACAGTTAAATCAACGTGGATCCCCTAGGCTGGTTTGATTTGAGGAATATTTTGAATTAAGCGTGTAATTTTCTGGAGACCAGGAGTTTTAGCCTGTTAAGTGGACTGGTAAGCGTGATAATTGTTTTGTAAATTATTACTTTATTTATTTTTGGTATATGGGTCATGCAAGTAGGCCTATGTGCAAAGTGTATAACGTTTGAGTGAGAGAGAGAGAGAGACGTTGGGGGTTGGGGGGGGGGGGTTGGGGAGCTCTAATCTAGATAAATCAGCTGGACCTGAAAAATATTGCTATGGCAACATAACCATGTCTCTTCAAGCCTTGTACCTGGCATAAATCTTGTTAATCAATACACTAGATTTAATTTCAAATTTGCCATAAATGTAATGTACCAGTTTACTAATTTCCCCTTTAGAATGTACAAATATCACCAACAAATCAAGTCCAGTATGTATACTCAGCCTGTGTGTTTATGCTTTAATCAACTTGCAAGGCTACAACATCCCACATCCCTCAACCTGACTTACACCACAAGTATGCATGCGATGTCCACCCACCACTAAAATGGGCCTAACTTGAGCTCTGGCTTTGGGCTAATTGCTTGACTTTATCCAGTTCTGATTTGTATTGTGATTATTTGGTCAAGTTTTGAATTTCCATTGAAGGAAGCATTCTGATACCCATGAAAGAATTCATGTATTATTTGTGTGAGGTTATATGATGTAGGAGGTGCAGGTGAAAGTTTGACAAAGATTTATTAATTGACTTACCTTGGAGCAGTTCAATTATCCAATGATACATTCTTCTCGTTTCTGACAATGAGCAGAAGTACAACCAATCTTGTCCACTGTGACTCTATCGATACATGTAAGTGTTCCTCAAAACTATTGGAAGCTGGTGTAAATGTGTAAATTAAAATAGTTGAAACAAAAATGTTGTAGAGGGAAGTTGATTTTTGTTGAAGCAATTGTATTTTTGCACTAAAAAAATAAATAAAATAATAAACATAATTCTGCAAATTGTAGAGGTATCTCACTTGGCATTCACAAAGAAAAAATAGAGGAAAAAGATGACGATGAGGATGGAAAATGAAGCACATGCACAACAGATTGATACATTGTGCTTGCAGCCTTGCACATGTTTGGGCATGCACATAAGTACAAAAACTGACATATCGACAGATACAAATGAACATGCATACAAACATGAACATACATATACATGAACACATACCCTACAAATTTACCCCGTAGACAAATCCACGCACATACACAAACACACACACACACACACACACACACACACACACACACACACACACACCACACGTACATGTTTTTGCCATCATCGAGGACGATTATTTTTAATTGATTAATATATGATCAAATGTGGACCTTGTGTGTAGATATTCGCAAGTCACCCGGGAACACTGGTTAGCAACCGGGGAACACCCATGGTGCGTATAATTTTATGTTTGATTTTATAACAGCAACCGAGACGATTTTTGTTGCACAGTAAAAAAAAAAAAAAAATGATGGATGCCTCAAACGATTGCTTTTTTAAATTGTGCAATTGTTTGCACTAGGTTAACGAACCGTGGACTCGTCCTCGGTTCAGACATCGTCAGTGATCTGATAGTGGAGTGTCGTACTTTTGTCTTGCGAATTGATTGCATTAAATACGCGACACACACACCACACACACACACACAACACTCCTGTATCATATTTGACACTTTCCTTCCTGTTTTAAGTATGATATGATAGTCAGTATATTTTCTCCAAACAATATTTAATTCAAACCTAACTTCACCTTAGTTTGAAATGTCTCAGCACGAACGATAAATTCACGATAAATTACGAAGAAAAATCAGAATGCATTCTTTTCTCCTCATGCAGTGGAAAGTTTTTTGGAAAGCATTTGATACATTACCACATATCTTGTATATGAGTGATATTATATTTCCCCTACGCAGAATGATCCTCTCTGTCTAATTCATATTGCAAGATATAACTGGTAATGCCCATGATTGACAGCTAAGCCAGTTCTTGTTCCAAAATGGCTTTCACGACTCACTTTGGCCTCATGGAGCTGTAAAACATTCGGGCCTCCTGCCTTGATGTAGTCTAAGTTTTAGACTTTTTTTTACCCTTCTCTTAAAGGCAAGATTCACCCTGACATCAAGTTGGTTTTAATAAAAGCTGAAAAACAAGAGAAACATGTTAATGAAAGTTTGGCAAAAATCCATCAAAGAATAACAGAGTTATGAAGTGTCAAAGTTTCAAATTTGTGACGTCACATGCGAGCAAATCCCCAAATGTCATGTAATATAGATTCCATAGATTGCCATTTTTTTAATTGTTCATGATAAATGAATGGGGTTTTTTCATAGTTGCATGCATGGAATAATGTTTCTGATAATATATTGAATGCACAGGTAAAATCATTTTCACATTTCTGAGAAAATGCCACTTTTATAGATATAAAAAACACTGATATAAAAAAATGTCATTATAAAGAAGTAAAATCACTGGTCCCATAATTTAGATTTCCTTTGTATTCTATTGTTTTTGCAACCCTGATATAAAGAAATTTCATTACAAAGAAACAATTTCATGGGTCCCAAGGACTTCTTTATAACGAGAGTGCACTGTATTACATGATATATGGGGAGCTGCTCGCAAGTGACGTCACAAACTTAAAACTTTGAAACTTCATAACTCTGTTATTCTTAGCTGGATTTTCGCCAAAATTTCATTAATATGTTTCTCTCATTTTCATGCTTTTATTAAAACCAACTTAATGTCAGGGTGAACCTTGCCTTTAAAAGTCCCCAGTTCTCCATTCAAATTTGGCACATTATGCGTACTGATAAATGAAACTGTACAGGGCAGTGTACTGTACTATACTCACTGTAATATGTGGCTCTGCGGCTACACATGCATATGAAACTTTGCGAACATGTTTGATTTAGATTTTCTGCTGATACATGGTTTTGTTTCATTGGCTTTTGCTTTGTTTTTTTGCTGAATTTTCAAAATTCAATTTCTTTTTAACTTTAAAAATCATATTTTTTGTGAAATTTTGTAAAATACCTCATTCCCGAATTCTATAAAATTTCTGTTTTCTATATTGCGAAAATCTGTGGAGTTTTTGCCACAGTTGTGTAGAAGCTTATACGAGGTGTGAGACTGGAAACTTAGACTAGCTTGGAAATGCTGGCAGTTCAATTGATTGTGATTTGGATTGAGAGCGGTTCATGAACTTGACTCGCCTTGATGTAGTGGAATTCCTTTCTTAAAACTGTGAGGACTGGTAGTACTTTTCAAGATTTAGAAATATGCACTTAACAGGCTGTCAACAGTTACAGTATGTTGTCCATAGAGGTTTGGTTTCCACCAGTCTGAGAAAAAGATCATGTACATGTGCACCTTAATCATGAATGAATGGATAAATGAAGGAATGAATGATTGAATGAATGAATGAATGAATGAATGAACTGACAAAAAGGTAGAATAGAGGATTGGATATGTGAATATACACACAGTGGATATATATATATATACACTGACTCAAGTCTTTAGGAAGATGGTTGATTTTATTTTTTAAAAGTGGGATTATTATGTAAGTATGTGTTTGTAACATTTTTTAGCCTATATTTTCAATTTACATTCTGTTTTTTTTTTTGTATTTAATTCATAATGAAACGTTACATTTAGTGGTGAAATTTGAAAAGGCTTGCAATGAAACAAAGTGACCTCATAAGGGGATAAATTTCAGTAGCATTTTAATTTACAATTGAATTAAAATTCATTATGTGAATTGTGTGTATATTACTTTACAACATACATTCAAGGATCTACACGAGACAGAATGAGATATAGATCGCTCTGAACCATATTTCTCCATGTAGAACAGATGTAGAAATTATGCAAATGATGCCCTCGCAATGAACTCCAGCTTTTCAAGGGCGCTCAGTCATCATTAGCGGAGTCCATATGTGCGTCTGCAATTAGTGAGAATGCTGGTGGTAGATGTTATGGCAAAGAGTGGTGTGACGTTTGTCGATATGATATCGCTGAGAGGCTTCTTTCTAAATGTCAGTTTCTTTTCGGTAGTGATAGGTTGCATTCGTTTCACTGCTCTGTATGTCTTGCTGTCAGTACAAAATAGATGCGTTTTAGTATATTACTGTTTTGTGTATATGTTTCATTTCTGACCTTCAGCTTTTATCTTTTACCTGTAATATCAACTGATGTCAAAATGAAAATGTATGAGGAGGTCAGAAAAGGGTTGATTCTTCTTACAAAACGAAAAAAAAAAATAATGTGAGTAAAATGTATTACCTGTAGTTATGCATCATCGTCATCCTCCTCTTTCCTCCTCCTCTTCCTTCTCCTTCTCCTCCTCTTCCTTCTCCCCCTCCTCCTCCTCCTCTTCTTCCTTCTCCCCTCCTCCTCCTCCTCTTCTCCCTTCTCCCCCTCCTCCTCCTCTTCCTCCTCCTCCTCCTCATCATCATCATCATCATCATCATCATCATCCTCATCATCATCCTCATCCTCCTCCTCCTCATCATCATCACCATTATTCTCCTCCTCCTCCTCCTCCTCCTCATCTTCATCATCATCATCATCGGCAATGTTGTTGAATTAGTAAAAGTAGCTCCTCCTCCTCATCTTCATCATCATCATCATCGGCAATGTTGTTGAATTAGTAAAAGTAGTAATGGTAGTACTCGTAGTAGTAGGCTAATCATTTATTTCAAGTATGTGGGTTAGAACTGCGTACATGTATTTTGCTAAATTGAAGAATCAAGAACAGGACCTTGCATAAAAACATGTGTTTCCACTGGCAGCATCTCTTTCTACCTATCACAATTTTCAATTGAACTATTCATACCAATCAGGGATTCTTGTTCAATTTGCAGTTATTGCACAGTACACTACTTTCATACATTTAGGCTGAGTGGAGTGAGTTGACTTTGATACTTCGTTGTTGAATAGTACGAAATAATGAGAACAACTGAGACCATATACAACAGAAAATCCACAACTGCCTGTTAAACAATAACAGGCTACGAAGCATTGCCTTTTAAATCAAAATAGAAGGGAGGGGGCTATGAAGCCCTCTTCTCCCCCATATGCACATATTGTACATACACCTGTAGCCGTAGTGGAAAATGGAAATCTATTTTGTGGTATATTTTTTAATAGCTTGCTCTATACGTACTCAGGTGCTGAAACGTTGGAAGTGTACGTTAGATGAAGCTATTTTTACACCGTGTAGGATTATAGGATGCATTTGGATAAGAGTTTTTGAATTAAAATATTTTTAAGTTTCCTTCAGTGTGTATTTGGGGAATGTAGCTAATTCCAAAGTTTCCCTGCAGGACATAGTAATTTACCGAGTATTAATATGGCGTATATTTTTGTTTCTTTCCGTGTACAGCATCTGTTGTTTCCATTTATGTGCCGTGTCATCAAATGCTAAAATATTTATTTAGATTTTGAAATTTACTCAGTGTGAGTTTGCATGGTACAGTATGCACATAACCATTGCTTAAAGATATAACATTGTGGAAGGCAATTAAAAAAACAAATTATCAAACTTAGCTATCTGATATATCAGACAGTGATTGAATGGACAAATAAACACCCTAGAGCTCAAAACTTCAGACAGTAGGCCCTATAGTTGTCACTCATAAAATATGTACAATTCAACAGATAAAATTGGCACATGAATTATTGTCAGCTGACAAAATTTTGCAACACAGCAGTCTATGGGGGGGGGGGGGAGAACTAGAATGGTTTCTCAATGATTTTCACTTTTTAACCTGTTGGAGACCATGAACAAGATCTTTGGCTGGGGTCTGTGGAGAATGCTTGTTTATCAAAATCAAACTGTTTCTAATGGGTTGAAAGCACTTAAAGAGAATACACAGTACTGGTTGATGATGGAAAATCTTTCATCAAAATTTCACATTTCCATATTTTCCAGCTGAGAGTTAATTACATTTGCATTATAACGTGGGACTAATTCACTTCATATGCAATAAAAAGTTCAGGAATTTGCAGTTTGAGTACCCGACGGAGTAGGCTCTGTTGCTGCAGTGTATATGGCAACAATTAACATAGTCCCACATATAGATTTCTGTGTTAGTACTTTGTCGGCAGTGGGGATTTGTGTAACAGATATGTCCAAAACAATCAAGGTATGTGTGGATAATTCAATTGATTGTTTCCAAAGGGGAGAGACGAAAAATAGAATATTGAGGGACAACTGTTTCTATTTTGACGTTAAAAAATAGAAAATCGGTTGTTGCTTGTTATTTTGGTCAAAAATTGAATTCTCAATAATACAATATTGAGAAATTGTCACCTTTTTATAAATTTCTGTCTTTGCAAAATTGCTTTATCCTATTTTATCCTTCAAAATTAAGAAAACAAGCAACTTTTCAATCCATTTTATTGTTTTATTTACTAGAAATTAAGAAAATCAACATTTTTCTGATTTCCTTTTTTCGTTTTTGCTTTTTCGAATTGAAAAACGGAAAATTCAACACGTTCTGATTTGCTTTTTCTGTGTTTGCTTTTTCAAATTGAAAAATGGAAAATTGAACACGTTCTGATTTGCTTTTTCCGTTTTTGCTTTTACGAATTGGAAAACAGAAAAATGAAGACTGCCCTCTACGTTGATAAAACAAACCACGTGGTGCGCATTGCATGGGTCGTTGTAGTGCAGGATTACATCGTTGGCTGTATGCCCCCCCCCCCCCCCGACGCCTCGTACATTGCAGTTACTACTTTCTTTTCATGGGGAGGGGTGAGGTGTTGGGGAGCTAGAAAAACTGAAGAAACTCAATGATTTGCATTGCCACCCACGTGAACAATGAACATACGTTGATTCTTGCATTTAGAGGCCACATTTCCTCCCCAGGCCGACCCGTTGCCGCCGCCCGCGCCCAAGTAAACTTCATTCTCGCGAAGGGGAATTGGGGGCTGTCCATACCAGCCACGAGTAATCCTGGCCACTGCATACGACCCATTGCAAATTGAGCATCCACGTGGATTGTTTTGTCAACGTAGAGGGCAGTCTTCATTTTTCTGTTTTCCAATTCGTAAAAAGCAAAAACGGAAAAAGTAAATCAGAACGTGTTCAATTTTCCGTTTTCAATTCAAAAAAGCAAAAATGGAAAAAGCAAATCAGAACGTGTTCAATTTTCCGTTTTTCAATTTCGAAAGGAAAACGGAAAAAGCAAATCAGAACGAGTTCAATTTTCCGTTTTTCAATTCGAAAAAGCAAAAACGAAAAAAGGAAATCAGAAAGTTGTTGATTTTCTTAATTTCTAGCAAATAAAACAAAAAAATGGATTGAAAAGTTGCTTATTTTCTTAATTTTGAAGGAAAAAATAGGATTAAACAATTTTGCAAAGACAGACAATTATAAAAAGGTGACAATTTATCAATATTGTATTATCTAGCATTCAATTTTTGACGAAAATAATAAACAGCAGCCGATTTTCTATTTTTTTACATCATTTAGAAACGGTTTTGCCTCAATATTCTGTTTTTCGTCTCTCCGCTTTGGTAACGATCAATTGAATTATCCGCACATACCTTGATTCAAAACAAAGTCTTCTGTTGTTTTCAACCACTCTCTCCTGTACTATAGTGACATTTTTAGAATACCATCTGTTCACAGAAAGTTTGAAAGCAGTTGATATTAAAGTGTTGTTGTTCTGCAAATAATCAACCAGTACTGTGTATTCTCTTTAAATTTTTAGACACTTATCAGAGACAAAGGTAATATGGGAAATCATGTAGCTCCGATTTTTAGAACTGAAAAAATTTTTATATGATGCCTTTAAATTGTATTTCTGAAATTATGAGAAATGACTCTACCACCAGTTTGTAGAAATTGCTGTGTGTATGGGGGATGGTGGTGGGGGGGGGGGTGAGGGAGGAGGTAGGCTCAGTTTGGATATGTCATCTCTATTCAATTCAGCAACACAATTCAGAAATTAGTTTTCTCCACAAAACAGCATGATTTTCACACCATCTTTGTAATTTCATAAGTTTTGTAATGCATACGCCATGCTCCTATTCAACTAAAGGTCGCGTTTTGTTTGTGGAAAAAAAAAAATCACTCAGAGAAATGAATACCGTACTAGTTTGTTAGTCGTCGTATATTGTTCCCGAATCAGCCACTGCCCTTGGCCGTAGTTAAAGCCATGCCTTGTTACAGTCAGTCCAGTTGCCAGTGTCACCAGAAACGAGTTCGAAGGCATTGCCACTGTTTTTTTTTTTTTCTCTCCTCCATCCAGCCAACTAATTTAGCATGTGCATTTGAACTTAACTTCAACTCTGCCGCTCGGAGAGAGACGACAAGAGGAGGAGAGTAGGAAAGAGAGATGGAGAGTGAGCAA
>JZLH01S0447992.1:46980-63802 GCA_001188425.1 Eucidaris tribuloides
GACAATCAAGTAATTTTGAAACAATCTCCCTTCAAACCACATGATTTTTTATAGCCTCACTCAGGAAGTGGTTTTGTATGTAGCATTTTGCCGAGTACTTGCTGTGATTTTTTACAATTACCAGTCAGCGGATATAACAATAATCAAACTCTTTATTAGAAATAATTGCTCCCGTTCATATGGGGAGTAACGTCCTTCAGTCACAGCCCGATTTGAAAGATACGTTTTATGCCCAAATAACCTCTTCCTCATATCGCAACGTTCCCATGTAACCAAGGTCGTTGTTCAAAATAGGCTGAATTAATCATATATGAATGCCATTTTTATAAAAGGTCTTCTTAGACTTTAATATCACTGACATTGAAAATCTAATCATATGAAAAATGAACAAATTAAGTTATTAAACAACAGCACTTAAAATCCCTCACTATTCCATTGTTTAAATCGGAGATTTTGTGTAGTGGCCTTTATAAATAATGAAATGATTTGCATCAGTATAGTTTGCCCGGTCAGGCAACTTTTTCGTCCACCAATCTTTCACTAAGTATTCTATTGTCACCCCAGTCATCAGAAAACAATGTCAAACCTGTACTGAAAATTATTTGTAGTGACAAATTGTGATGTGTAAATTTTTCGGAGAACATGTAGAAGTATGTACATTACCAATGGGAAATGTCCGGGTCCCCCCCCCCCCTCCTTTTTGACATTTTGACTAGTCTCTAAATAATGGAAAAATGGAGTTTTAAAGCGAACAAGTTTAGGGCAGTGATAGATCATATATGTTAATCTGAAGATATAATAGCAAAAATATTCAGATTTTACCTTTTATCAAAACTGTTGTTGAGCTTTAAACCTTAAAAAGACAAAATTTCCAGGTCGAACAAGCATTCACATACATGTATTGTAGTTTAAACAAAGGCATCTTTGCAAAAGAGCAGGTCCCTCTCTGCATATAACTTTTCGACTGGAATGCTTCAACAAGAAATAAAAACAAGACATCATATATATCCTGCAACGGACAGAGAACAATTGGTGTAAACTTTGTTCAGTAACTAGTCCAGGCAAGGACAAAATATAACAGTTGTATAATCCATTTCATTAAAGTAATGTGTAACCTTGGACACTACCCAATCATCTCTCTGTCTGTCATAATTAATATCGCTACCGATCCTTCAAACCATGTTGCACCGCATGTTGTACAGCCATAACAGTGCCATTGTATAGTAGTCTGGCTTCCAGACATTTCGATGAACCCATTTCATATTGATAAGAAAATCTTCAGTCACCCGCTTTGACTAAGACTAGTATCTTGATATGCTTTAAGGCAGAGTGAGTGTACTCTGGAGGTAGAAAAAGTCAGAGAGTGAGTGTACTCTGGAGGTAGAAAAAGTCAGAGAGTGAGTGTACTGTGGAGGCAGAAAAAGTTGCGTGGTCTGGAACCGAGACTAATTGTGTAGGCACATGTAGGCCTGATGTACTTTGCATTATTATACTTTTTTTTTTCTCCCCTCATATTGCCATACCTGACCTTCAAATAACAATGTTCTACCCTGTGTTACTATGATGTAAATAAATTGGCAAAAGCCATACAGGATAGTGCATGTGATTGGGCTGACCTTTTTACTATCAGTCTCATAGAGATGATGATAATATTTTGTCCTCATATATCGATCGCCCCTAACATTCCTGCTACATATAGGAGAGGCACATTCCACGGTTTCTCTGTGTGTCGTCTTGCGTACATGTGGTTGGCTTGCGAGGAAGAAAGGAATTATGAATTGAGTTTGTTGCCATTTAAATAATCCTTTTCTTTTACATGCATGTAGAGAATTTCAAACCTACAAAAACAACTAAAAAGATCTGTATTTTCTGTTTTCAATTGAAATTTTACTTATAAACATACACATAGCCTCAGTTTGTGAAGTTGTTCAAAGTTTGAATTGACTCATGAAATGCATTTTATTGTCAATCTTACAAATATCTGCACTATGGTTCTTGTCTTAGAGCAGTGTGACAATCAGAGGTGTCGATTGTGGGGGTGGGGAGGGACAATGGACCCCAATGAAAATAATTGGTTAGGGGAACACAGTGGGTAAACATATTGGTCCCCCCCCCCCATGATTTTGATAACTTGAAAAAAATCCTAACATGTAATGGAGGAATATGTTTAAAACAGGGTTAGCCGGAGTGGGAAATACTGACGGTAAATACCGCCTCGATAATTTTTTAGGAAAATGGGAAATAGTTAGAAATATAGGGAAAAATTAAGAAATACACTTCTTGAATATTCTCAGGTATTGCCAACGTAATTCCTTAGTATTTTCTAGTATTTCCATGTACCTCTGTATACATCTTGAGTACTTCCCAGCACTTCCCGGTTTTTCCCAGTATTTCCCGCCTGGGTGGGAAATACCTGAATTTACCGGGAAATAGCCAACCCTGGTTTAAAAAGCAGTGCAAGGCACTACAAAACCATTAAAGATGCTACTGAATATCACAATTTTCATTTTTTGTGCTTCCGTTGTGTACAAGTTTGTATTGCAATTTTACGCGCAAAGCACACCAAAAATGTTGTTATAATGTTATTTTGTGTATTTATTATTTTAAATGAATTTAAATCAGATTTTTTTTTTTACATAGTACTGAAGCTGGCTGAGATTGCTATATCCTTACTTCATCTATGTATCATTTTTGGTGAGATTGGTTTTTCATTGCAAATCTGGAAGTAGAAATGAGAAACATGTGCCACAGACAGTAATGAACAACATGTATGCAAGCCGGAGTTACATCCAATAAGAAAGATACCTACAATTTCTAGTCATATGTAAAAGTAACACAGCTCAAATGAATGCAATCATGCTCGGAATATTTCCCGAGATTGGAGACGTAGAATGCATCTTACCCATTTGCGTCTGTGATGGTAATCACATCTGCTTGCGTACAGACATACATTCTGTTTAGCGATAAGTTTCAAAGATTTCAGGAATGCTTAGCGTGATGTTTATTTCTGGTCACCATTTGTCAATGCAATTGGCATTTCAGATTTATTTTATTTGGTTCTGTAGTACTGCAGCAAATGTATGTCGCAAATTGTTTTGAATGTTGATAAACTGTAGGTATCCATGCAATTCCGTGGACTTCTTTGTGGTTATGTGTGATCGAGTATGAACCCAGCTATGGACCATATTGAGTAGTACAGGCCTATACTAGCCACTTCAAAATTTGAAAATTAATGATAAAGAATGCCTCAATTTCATTTGTGTCTGTTAAAATTACAGTATGCTGATACATCAGTGCTTTCTGTGACAGAAGTGACTCAACATGGTCTGATGGGGATGGGGTTTGGTTGGGAGGGGTGGGGGTTGGTGGGTGGGTGTGGGGGTTGGGTGGGGGTGGGGAATGGAGGAAGAATAGGACTCAGAGGCTTTGGCTGATGTTATTTCCACATGAATTCACATTTTATTTTACATTAAAATGATTTGATTGGAGAGAGTACATCAGTTCTGGAAACTGTAAATTTGGGTTGCTGTATCTTTCTTGCTCCCTCTCCCCCAATAAAACACACACACACACACACACACACACACACACACACACACACACACACACACACACACACACACACACACACACACACAAACACACTTGAAAAGCAACACCCCACTTCTGTGTCAGTAGTCACAGTTGCCTACTGTACATATTAACGAACAGATTTAATATCTGGCAAACACAAAGAACTTTATTGCTGAAGAAACTTTTTTTTTTGGGGGGGGGTAGTCTGAAAGTACACAGGCCTACTCTATTTTCACACTTAGACAACATTCCACACTGACTGGAGCCAATACTTATTTGGTCATTCTCACTTGAAGAAGAAAAAGAAGGAGAAGAAGTAGTAGTTTTCTTTTGTGTGCATCACAAATTAAGTTATTTGAAGTAATGCCTGAAAATCTATGTAGGTTACAGCTAATGTCAGTGAATTCTTGTTTATGCTTGTTATTCTCCATTAAATGTTCCAATTTATGTCCATTTTCCCCATAACAACATCATTTACAATTCATGATCAATGTACCCCCCCCCCCAAAAAAAAAAACAACAAAAAAAATGCCAGATGTTTAGAGGAAATGTGAAAAAGTACAACGTCATGGAATGGGAAATTTGTATGGTATGAGCATTGTGTTTCACTAGTACTGTTTATAAAGTACACTGTAGTATTGGCAGTACTGAACATTCTCCTGTTACAAGCATACTATACATTACAGTTACCAGATATTAATGGTTTCAGTCGATATGTATAAAAAAATATGCCGAGCTTCCGCAACTTGGTTTAAATCGAACAAAACTATATTTTTCTCGGTGGCCCTTTTGTATATAGTGTACAATGATTAATAGTCCAAACAAGATTGATCATTATAGGCAAGGGTTATTGTCTAAAGTTAACATACATTGGATAAAAAGTATCGTCACGTTGTACATATTATTTCATTCCTCACGGACCGTACTTGATATACTGTATGTAGTGGAACTGGAAGTAGTATACTCTGAGTCTGTGCCAATGATATGAATCAGTTCTTGTTACTTGTAGTTGTCCAAATTCTAGTGTGCCTTAATCAAGCGCTATGAAATACTCAAGATCGTGTAAGGACAATGAATACTAGTGATGAGTTAAAGGCCCGATAAGTTTGGTCCCGGATTCCCCTCCTCTCGTGCCCCCAAGCCGATGACATTGAAAATGACGAGTTCCAGCAACCGGTTTCTATATTCTTAAGCCAATGATGAAATATGGCTTTAAACATCGTGAGGTTGCTGGAAGAGTCCGCTGCTGCTTCTAATGCAGGGCTAAAGAATAGCCCTCAGAATCCGTCGTTTTAGTTTGCCCTTCCATCTCTCTATAGTGAAATCAACTAGCAGGCCCTTGATTGGAAAATAGTAGCATGCCTAAATATAGTAACCTTGTGCTCGCCATTTAGCCGTAGGCACAGGCAGACCTGCCCACTCTGAGTATGAAATGGATGATTTGGCTGTCTTTATCACATAAAACAATCTGCTTGGAAGATTATATATACAGGCATTGCGTATGAATCCATTGGAATATCAAAGATATGACCGTACTAGACTGCCTAAACAAATGTTCTAGAGAGCTGTCTACAGTATACTCTCAATTGCTAGCAAACGCTTGGGGTCTACCATGGGATCGACTAGGTTCTAAAGGAAAATTACTTTTGTTAATCAAATTGTTTATACGGGGTTGCAAAAACAATAAAATTAAAGGGAATTTCAATTTTTGACCATAAATCATTTGATACAAAGACGATTTTGTGCTATAATCAGTGTTCCATCTGTACGCACCAGAATCAATAGGACTAAATGGACAGTGATTTAATACTAGTCCCAGAGATACATGCTAATATTGATGAGCCAAAGCACAGGTTGCAAGGGAGAGATAGCATATATTCTCATATCTTAGTCATAGTGTGGGAGGTCCAGGAGATAACTGGAGCATGAGACATTTGGCTGGAAAGAAAAGAGACAGTCTGGTACACAAAGGATGCGATATCCAAGAGAGATAAGAACATTCTAGGAGATAGTTATTAGCAAGGGGGTAGTTTGTGAATGTTTCTTGTTAACAAGAAGAAAAATTTCGCAACAGTTGACATCTGATGGATCTGCATAGAAGAGAGTAGCGACATAGAAGGCCTATTTTTAAATGGAAACAAAATGTCTGCGTACAGATTCTTTACTTTCACTAACACCCAGGTGCCATCATTGCCAATGTTGAAATAGAAATGTATTTATCTGTAATGTAATGTTGCTTTGTATAGGAAACGATGAAAATGGCTGTTCAACTCGGCGGAGATGTCGCAACTCTACATTATAGCAGGGTTCCCAGCCCATCAGGGAAATCAGAGGAAATTATTTACTTTTTTCCAGTCAGGGAAAAGTCAGTGAATTTGATAAAAATGCCTCAAATCAGGGAAAAGTCAGGGAATTGGCCCAAAAATTGAAATACTAATTAGTTTTACATTACAGTGTTTTATACTGCAACAATAGTTGACTGCAACAACATATAAAACATGTGAAACTGGGAATGAGTTGAAATAATGATCATGGAATTTTGAGACTTCATCAGGGAAAAATCAGGGAATTTTGTTTTTTCTTGAAAAGCTGGGAACCCTGTACAGGGACTGTAGATCTGGAGCTATGCAGGTGTAATACGTTCAGATTTCTTGGTTCATGCTTTGTGTTTATGAATTACCAATTCTGTTCAAGATACAGTCCCTATGACCAAACTCCTGGGTCCGTACGGGTCGGAGAATTTCTGGAAAGTCAAGGAATTTGAAATACCTTTTCCAGAAGCAAAGAGTAAGGGAAAGTCAGGGAATTCATCAATTTCTTCTGGAAAGTCACTAGTCATCAATGAAAAATCATTTATTTATGATATTGTTTTAAAATGACCCATAATTGGGAGCTTGCTGGTATTGCAATGATGTATATTTACATGCTTTAAAAATGTAAGAAGGGTCATGGAAGTATTGCAATGATGTATATTTACATGCTTTGAAAATGTAAGAATGGTCATGGAAATTTACAGTTTTCTGCTCTGACTGAAAAGTCATGTAAGTGTACGAACCCTGAGACTCTGTTATTTTGATTCCCGATACTGTGTTGGTATATGTACATGTATTTTTGTGATGTGGTGTAATGGGGGGAATTTGTATTGAAGTGAGTGGAAATCCATTGAATGGGGTGTGTGTTAGATTAATTTCACTTTCCTACATGTAGTTTATTTGTTGACTTCAGCAACCAACAGGTTTAATTTGCCAAAGTCATGGAAACGTCGAAGAAATAAAAACAATAGAATGAGTAGTTTTTGATGGTTATGAAGAATTAATTACTATGTAGATTTAGTAAATATGTATGCAACTAACTTGAGCAAAAAATATTGTTTTTTGTCGTATTCGTGCAGATTTTATTCTCTAATTCCTTATGCAATTGGAGAAGTTGTAAGTTGTGTTAATGTTTACATTTTCCTCAGTGTAATTCTTGTGGTAGGGTCCATAATGGCTTATTGATATTTACAGGATATATGAAAATGCGACCATGATCTTGCAATCAGGGTTGTGTTATCATTGTGAAGAGAAGGGCATGTATACAGTGCACGTTGCATGCAGTAGAAAATCATTTTAGTATGCCATAAAGAATGCAGCTGTGATCACAGATTAGTGAATGGGCAGTCTGGTGCATTGGAGTTCGTGTTTATTTTGCTGAGAATTCCAGAGGAACCTACATTCAAGGCGTAAATCTCTCCAGCGAGTCCCCATGCCATGTTTAAAGTTCAGACTTAAAGTCTGCGGACAAATATAGAACGGGCGGAGACAGCTCAGGTCACAAGTCAATCCCTGGCAAAGCGACCTCCTTGTATTTACCTCCTTGACGCCGTCCCTCCCGAATGCAACGCATGCAGTCTGCCACCCGTCCCCCGAATGGATGCTACCAGAGTGGAAAAGGGGAAGCAGAGGGACAAAGAGAGGTTCATTATGTATGCATGAGTACTCAACCCTAGCAAGCAGGACACCCCCTAAAACCTGTGTGTGTGTGTGTGTGTGTGTGTGTGTGTGTGTGTGTGTGTGTGTGTGTGTGTGTGTGTGTGTGTGTGTGTGTGTGTGTTTGTGTGTACTGCATGGTGGACCCCTGGTATGTGTGTGCAATGTGTGTATAGGATGTATATGTGGTATATTTAGATTCACAACCTTCACCGAATCCTGGCATACTGCACACACATGCAGCTGCACATAGAAGGGGTATGGCAGTGCCTTATAGAGCTGTGTGTGGTCTATTCACTGGTGTGTGTGTATGTATGTATGAGCCCCAAGTCTGTATACAGTATGGTAGTGAGTGTGTATGTCTGTATGCTTCAGTAATCGTATATGGACATACACCACAGCCAGTCCCATATGCATAATTCGCCTTTACACACCTTGGCTGTAGGAATTAAAATCCAGCTACCTGGTCCGTGGATCATAATGAGTGACTATTTTGTGTATTTTGGTACCTACTTTTTGTGGCCCTATTGAGGAATAAACATTACCCAGCTGTTGGTGTGCCATTGCCAGACATAATAATCACCCTGTCTGATTGGGGAGTTCTAGAATCAACAAGAGTTTGAGGAATGGACAGCACATGCTTGTGGAGTTACAGTCAACAGAAATCCCCTCTCTGTTTTTTATACCTTTTTTTTTTAATGTGAATTACATTGGATGTGTGCCAAGGTAGGTGGAGACAATACTACAACTACCAGTCAGCTGTTCAGCGCTTACGGTTCAGTCTGTGTGACAACTTGTGCCTGGGGAACTTTGTGTATGTGGATTTTTAAATCGCCGGCGAGCTGATTAACATAAAAACTCTGTTTCTCGCGGAAAACATCAACCTGCGTATTCTAGCGTGTGTGTGTACATGTATGTGTGTGCCATCTATGGCCGGCCCCCCCTGCTGGGTTCTGTGCATGTCTATATATAGATTCACCCCTACTTGGCTTGTTGTCTGTGTGGGAGATGCAGTGACCTGTGCATAGCCCCGGCATTTTCGTTTTTCAGTGGTAGTCTTACTCTCTCGCCGCACTTCAATGGAAATACTAAATGGAATTTAACCCGTGCTAGGTCACACTTCGGGCGGCGGTCATTTGTGTGTGTAACTGGTCAAGGAATTTGGACTTGGTGCGTGCAGTCCTTGGCACTGGTCAGCTAAGTCCAGTCTGTGAATCTGTTTTGGAATTTGGACCGCTCTTATGTGGACATTGAGTTCAAGCTGTGACCAATTTGAATATACACGTCTGGTGGCAGGAGTGGGATCATACATTGGTAAGTAAACATATAGGCCTAGGCCCTAAGCATATACTTACATGTCTGTGAAATTGGTACTGTAGTAAAACAAAATTGTGATATATATCTCAGTGAGGTGGAAACATATTTTATGACTTGTCAGAACTAGTCTACTGTGCAGACTCTAAATGGCTCTTGATGTGGAATGCAGCCGCAGTAGACATAAACCTACTTGCACTGCAGACTATACACACACATGCTATACAGATGTGCTACACACACTGCAGACGTTGGTGTATGTTTGTATACTATACAGCACTGAGGAACTAGAATCAGACCTACATTTGTACATCATGTCTCATTTAGCCTGGCAAGATTTAGTCTTGGTTCTAGGCCGTGCAGTTTCTTTCTTCATCCGATTACTTGTAGTGGGCGTGACCCGCAGCCTGTGATATCAGTCTCAATCATGGTCTCAATCAAGACACCAATCTTAGTCTTGAAAAACAGACTTTTTGAAGATCTATACAGACAGTAGGGGTCCTACTTCATTTCCCTATCAATATAGGACGGGTTAATTTTTGTCTGGAAGCCAGACTAGGCTAATTGCAAACATCCATCTATCTGCATAATCAAAACTTCTGACCTTAAAGGTATATGTCAGTGTTGTAAGTGTGCTGTCTGTATTATATTTACAACCAAGCAAAATATATTGTAGTTAATTATTGATGATTGACAACTGTTTGGGGGCAAAACTTGAGTTGAACACAACTTTTTATTCATTAAATGACAAAGTTCTTTTCGCAGATTCCTTCGAGATATTGAAGACTTGAAGTATCAGAACTTAGTACACACTGTTATCCTTGAGTAACAGACGTGATGTGATGATCTTGGCAGTGTGTGACCCAACTTGTAATGACCCATATTGCAAGAAATCTGTGACATTCATTTTAGGTTGACACTCTTGGCTGTAAACGCACATTGTCCCAGCAAGTTGGACTTTATTTGTTCATAAACGAGTGTGAATCATAATTGTCAGGATAACATTCTGAATAAATGGTGAAGTAGGACTGTGGGAGTAATATTTCAATATTTCAGAAATGTTGTTCAAGAGAGTGGAATCTAAATTTGGAGTAAGCTGTACCAGGTCAAATTATTTCCCCAAAGTGCACGTTTGGGTGACTTCAATGGATAGCAATATCATCTTGGCAAACCTTGCATGCTTGGATGCCCTTAAAAAATTGTTTGCAAACTGAATAGAAGTTCATAACACCGAGTTCATAACAAACCACTTAACCTCCCTCAAATATTATTGGATTCATGTACGAACACACTTGCCAGATCTTTGTTTGTCGGGCTAACATGTTCATGCTCGTGTTTTGTTCTTTCGCGTCAAAGGTCAAATGTTCAGATTTCAGGGACCAACGGTATGAAATCATACAAATTTTTGTTTGTGTTGTTGGTGTGTATGTATCGGACCATTCAAATGTGATTGTTATGTGATATGGTCATTAATGCTGTCACCGAGTGCGAACCTGGTGTCTCCCGAATGCTACAGCATGTAAACACTGCCACCAGACTGTTTGCCGTTCGCAGTGTTTACATTGACATTTTGCCAGCCGGCCCCGTTCACTGTCAACGCCGGAGACACCCCAGTATTAAAAAAAAATGATCATACGAACACCCATTGTGTGTGACATCAGCAATGTGCCGGTCTGACGTCACATTCATAATATAGGGCCGCCCACGAACGTGGAACATACATTTACGTCAATGTGTGACAGGTATTGTGTACCTGCAGAGCTCGAATGTACTGCTCGCTGGCCACATAGCAGTTGGTGATTGGTCTGTTGTGTGATGGATGTGTACATCATCAGTGAATCTACATCTATGCCATGGCAATCATTGATGTAACATTATTATCCCACCCCCTTACCTCCTCCTCACCCCCTCCTCACCCCCTCCTCACCCCTACCACCCCCAAGAAAAAAAATCATGGCAGTATTCAAATTTCATAACCCTATGAATAAAGACAGTGGCTGCACCACATTGAAGTGTTCTGGTAGTTGTAGTAACTCAAACTCAGATATTTTTTTTTTTTTTGACGGGTGGGGGAGTTAATGATGTTCTGGAAAAAGGGCTTGCATTATCATTGTGGTATACTGTGACTGTGTACTGATGTCTGTTCATGGAGGAGTAAAGTTAATGATGTTCTACAAAAATGGGCTTGCATTATCATCGTGGTACACTGCGTACTTATTTAAAGATGCTGAAGAAATGTTAATTGGTGGAAGAGTATTTGATTTAATTCATTTTTTTTGGGGGGGGGGTGCAGATTGGATGATTGAAGTTCATGAATTAACACAGAAATTGACAAATTATGATATGTACTTCTCCCAACATAGTAAAACAAGGTCATTTCATGTAGTGATCTTGACCAGACATAAAGGTTTCTGTCGAGCTGGTTCGTAGTAGTGACAGTAGCCCTATTGTAGTATTGATCAGACCTTGCACTCGGCTCCACGCCAGCGATGTTCTTAATGAAGCATGGCTTTTCCTGACTCCGAAGACTGGACGACACAAGTGTGTGTGTGTGTGTGTGTGTGTGTGTGTCGAGGGGTGAGGGGGGGGGTGGGGTGCCGTGGTTACGTGAAGGGAATGTAGGTAGCTTATTGGATGTCATGACACAGGCTGCCCGGCAGTGCAGACATCTCGTTACTGTAGGTTGATTTTGCCAGAGATTTTTTGTCGGAGAAGGGATGCCACGCTTGCAGTGCAGTGTGTGTTGTGATGAGTGGGCGGGGCGTAAATACACTGGGGGATTATGCACTTTTACGGCAAGAAAACTGCAATCATTTTTCTGGTCGTCAATTAGTGTTCTGTTTTTCATGAAGGAAGAATATGAAGCCCTGTGGAGATAGTCATGAGTTGATTTAGAAGAATCTGTGATTGTATTGTAGGTGTACATGAGTAAACTGTGAATTGGGATGGATAGATAAGCGCTGCAGAGAAAAAACAACAATTGCAGAGAGCAATATGAAAAACTTGATATACACTTATGATCATACCCAGTATTATACATGTACATTACATGTACATAGGCCTATATGTTTATGTCAAGTATTATTATTTACAGAGATATTTCGTGAGATAATATAATATGGCTTCTCTACACATGTAAACACTTTAAATCCTTTTATATTTGGAGCCAAGGCTGAATCAGTTTCATCTATACTTAAAATATGTGATACATATCACTGGCTTCAATATTTTTACATTGTCAGTCAGTAGATAATAAACATACTGTATTTTTTAAAGTGAACAAATGTGTGAAAATTATGTTCAATTTTACATTATTTTTTATACAAGTATGTCTTGTTCTGTCATAAATTTTTGTTGTAATAATTATTCTTATCATTTTTTTATTATTGTCATAATGATGATGATGATTATACTCTTATTATTATTATTATTATTATTATTATATCATTACTTTTATTGTTATTTTTTATCATTATTACTATTATTATTGACACAAGTAACAATATTACTTTCTCATCAAGTCTCATACACAGTGTGATTTGCAGTGTGCACTGTCCTCCATAAAAGTGTCTTCACAGAATTTGGTTTTGCACTGACATTCGACAATTTACTCCAATTTCCCCCGATGTCATGATTAATGAATCATTCTGGGGAACATCTTTGTCACTATATCTCTTTCATCCCGTATTACATGCACCAAACATGTTATCTGACACAGGTTCCCAAGAACGCCTACCATACTATTAATAAAACTCTCCGGATATTGTTAATATCAGCCAAGCCACAGATATTTGGGCCAGTGCCCACAAGAAGTTACCCCCGCATAAACCGCAAAAAAAAAAAAGATACACGTGAGCTTGAATATTCTCCAGCGTTTAGTTAAACGGAACTATTTTTATCATGGTGGGGGTATCCCTGTATCTCGCTGATTCGGTTTGGCACAGATTATTTGGATGACGAAGGATACTATAGAGTACTAGAGTTGGGATGAGTAATATGACCACAGTGGTGTACAAATGTACATGTTTATTATAACTTATCAATACAAATAATGCATCATATTGTATGTTATGTACAGTACCTGCATAACTTGTGTAACTCATTAAAATTTATCATACACATTCAAGGAAGTCTTCCACTATTTTGCTGGCATAAACCCATCGCTCTGGGCCCTAATTATCCGTGTTACTGACTGTCACCCTTTTACATAAGTGTACATGTAGGCTTCAATTCACAAAACTGTAAAGTGTGGTTTTCTTATTTCTCTGGTAAAGTGGTCTCATAAATCTTGGTAAACTACCCTTGTCGAGTTGATCAACCAATCTAGCCTAACCACGACAAAGCTTTATCCTTCCTTCTTTCCCTATTCACTGTTCCCTGTTGAATCATGGTTGCATTAAGTCTCCCCACTCCCCACCCCACCATCACATCCCACCTCACCACCACATCCCACCCCACCACCACACCCCACCCCACCAACATACCCCACCCTACCACCATACCCAGCCCACAACCACACCCTCACCACACTCCACCCCACAACCACACCCTCACCACACTACACTCCACCCCACAACCACACCCTCACCACACTCTACCCCAAGCCCTTACCCCCACACCCACATGTCTGTCCTTTCCTTCAAGATAAATTTATCAAACTTCTTGTTTCTTTGTGTGAAGAGTGCTAGACTTACACGTATACAGGAGCCCTAATCTTTCTGGCTGTCAGTTTTTTTTGGGGGGGGGGTCTGGGGTTTTTGTGAAGCTTTCTGTCTTTCATTCCATTCTAGATAAAGTTATAAACTTGCTATTTCTTTGTCTGAGGAGTGCTAGACCTGTACAGGAGTCCCAATATTACTGGGTGTCTTTTTTTTTTTTTTGGGGGGGCGGGGGGGACTGGAGTTTGTGTGCTTTCTGTCTCTCCATCCATTCGAGAATAAAGTTATTAAACTTGCTAATTCTTTGTCTGAGGAGTGCTAGACCTGTACAGGAGTCGCCAATATTACTGGGTGTCTTTTTTTTGGGGGGGGGGGACTGGGAGTTTGTGACGCTTTCTGTCTTCCATTCCATTCTAAGATTAAGTTATTAAAGGTTAGTGACGTGATTGGGAACGCTTGAAATGCCTCAAGAACCAAATGAGTTGAAATATACACCAACTATACACTAGCAGGAGAGTGGATCTCCCACCTGGGGAGGATTTGTCTGTAATTTGTTACTTAAGGAGAAATCAAGCATAAACATAGGAGTATCTTATTTTTGACAGCGGTACAAGACGAGTAAATAAGCCCCATAGAGAGCCACACAGCAGGTTTCCGTGCTACGAGTGAAGTTGACATTGTTTATTTTAGAATGAGTCAACGTTAGACTACAAGATTTTCACAGCAGAATCCTTGCATAGTTTACTTGATTCTAGAGTAGTTTCAGCCCAAGTTGAGGACTACCCCCAATCATGTTATTTACCTTTAAACTTGCTATTTCTTTGTCTGAAAAGTACTAGACCTGTACAGGAGCCATTATATCTGGCTGTCATGGAGGAGGGGTGTGGCGGGGGGGGTAGGGGTATGGTAGTCGGAGCTAAGCTTTTATGTTTTCCATTCCATTCGCCACAAAGTTATCAGACTATTTCTTTGTCTAAAGAGTACTAGACCTATGCAGGAGCCCTAATATCTCACTGGCTATCTTGGAAGAAGAGGGGAGGGGGCACTTGGTGAAGCTGTACGTCACACCTCTGTTTGCCAGAGGAGTCTTTCATTCTAAACTTGACCGCACTCCTCCTTGGCTTATATGGTTTCTTGGTTCATTGCCAGCAGTATTTCAAACTTTTTTCTATCCCACATATTTTGGCACCATTTACAACTGCTTTGTTCACTAGAATTCTATGTAACTAACTGTTCTTTGTTGCATTTCCTTTGTTTTCAATCACCTTTTATACCAGAGTAATATTATAATGTTACTCCCCATAGATAATCACACACAACACTAACTGAACATGCACAGTTGCCCCTTATTTTCTACTCATGGAAAATGCAGTGAGTGACCTCATAAATACAATGTACTGTAGGTGATTAATTTCGTTACTAGTATTCAAGCAAAAACTTGCAAAGCATTGAATGAATGCATTCACAGTACACAATTCGCAGTGATGAAGTCTACGATGTACAAGGATAATGAGAGCATTATAACTATGATTTTGTGGTACATAATGCTGTTGTTAGGACCAGCTGATAGTCATACTGGTCTGGTTGGGTGGGGGACTGTAGGACAAGAGGGCCAAGATTGTTAAAGTGACAGGCTAACATTGTGGAGCTTCAATTTAAAAAATTGTCAAATTTTGATATCTGAAGTACATGGTAGTGTTCATGTGGACAAATAAACACCCTAGAATAAAAAAGTTTGGAAAGTTACACTGCCAATGGCAAGTTATGCATGAATAAACAATTAAAACTCAGGGCGAGTTTAAATAGCCTAGATGTACACACAGTAAGTCTATGGGAGAAAATGGGCAAGCGAATCCGATCAACTTACGATTTTCACTTTTTTATAAGCACTAAATAATCATTTTGAAATACAATTTTTTCAGGGCGTCATTTTTAGACCTTATTAAGACAATGGTAGCATGGGGAATCATGTAGCTCAGATTTTTTAACTGTGGTAAATGTTCGCCAATTGTGCTCTTTTGATGGTTTATGCAGCATGATGATAAAGGCTGTAGTTCTGACGAGCCAAAGGGTGGGGTGGGAAGGAGTCTACATTGGAGTGTGGTGTGCTGCAGTTGTGACCAGCCCATTAGTCATGAATTGGGGGAGGGGGATAGGCAAAATGTGCTGTGATAGTAATCCCAAATTAGCCACATTTTTAGACAATCTGTAAAAAAATATGCTGAAAAGGTTCTTCAACTGATTTGAGTACATGTAGATGTGGGTGTCGACATTTACCCCAAAAAAACATTAAGTGGGGAAAGTTTGAGCAAATTTGGTTGAACTGCTCAAGAGTTATGAATGTTCAAAGTTTATTTAATCGTTGTTATGGAGGATTCTTAAATTGGCAACTCTATGACTTTTTGAGATGAAAGTGTGGAGAACTCCCCATTGTAAAATTGTCACTTATTCTCATTTTTTATGAAATATATGATTGCCTCTTGCTTGTTGTACAAGTATGTCCCAGCAAAAATGATTTGTACATGTTTTCAGGAAGAATTTGATTACCTTCACAACTAACATTTCAGAAAAACTTAAATTTGTGAAAATTTGTGTACAAAACCAATGGGGAGTTCTCCACACTTTCATCTCAAAAAGTCAAAAATTGTTTTTTCATGTATAACTTTCCATTGGCAGTGTAACTTTCCAAACTTGTTTTTATTCTAGGGTGTTTATTTGTCCATATGAACACTACTATTTAGTTCAGATATCAAAATTGGCAAATTTTGTAAATTGAAGCACCACAATGTTATCCTAGCACTTTAAGAGTGGTTTGGCTCTTTGAGAGTGGGGTTGAGGATGGGGCAGGGTTGGCGGAATGTGATGTGCTGTGCAACATAACAAGCTGATACTTGAGTAGTTTTGGGGGGTGGGGTGGGATCACGATAATGTGGTGCACTGGTCACAATCAGACAAAGGAAGGGAGGAAGGATATGTTGTCACCTGTTTAGGAACTTTGTTTGAACATGTACAGTACTGAGGAGTCGAGGACAGATTATGAATGGATCCTGTCAGAACATGTATAACACATTGTTCTTCAACAAAGAAGAATGTACTGTTCATGAACCACATATGTGTGCCAGTCAAGACAGTTTGCATGTGGAGATCTGTGTAGTCATGCTTTATTTGTGTACTAGTTTGTGTCAGTTTTAAAGTTTTTGAGGGTAAATATATTGAAACTAAAATATTTTGAAGGCTTGAACAATATTGTTTTTCTGTGTTCCATTGTCTTGTAATGAACCACAAAATTTACTACGTGTCAATTTTTAG
>JZLH01S0447992.1:115277-126680 GCA_001188425.1 Eucidaris tribuloides
TCGTACATTTTGATTGTTTCCACATGCGCAGTGCATTCCAAATCTTCGAGAAGTTTCACGGGAAGTAAATCTTCTCGAAGTTTTGCCCCAGTGTGAACGATCAAGCCAAACTTCGCGAAGTCTTCAAGAAGATAAACTTTGCGAAAATTTGTAATGTGAATGCACCTAGAGACCTTGCAGCACACTGAGCATTGACCAATGTGAGATGATACAATTATTTACTGGGGTGAATCAATTGAATTGGTGAATGTACAAAGGACCACCCAAGTACCATTTGTTTCGCTTACACGTGAACTTGGGTCCTATGTGAATTCATCATTTCGATTGTCAAGATATTAGGCACTCGGGTATAATTATGTGGGACAGTAAGGGTTAAAGGGAAAGTGCACTTTCAAATGCAACAATCTGTATAGTTTATCTGTATTGTGAAATTGCTGATACTACAATAACATTACAGTACTAACAGGACAACATTTCAATGATTTAGTACAGTCCTCAACCCGTTGGCTACATGAACCGGATTTGCCTTGTGTTAATTCTATGGGATTTTCAGATTCTCGGAGGCAACGAGTTAAAAATAATATATAAATGTTCTACAGTACATGTACATGGCACATTAGGGGTTAAAGGACAAGTACATCATTTCTCTTTTTTATCTGTATTGTGAAATTGCTGATACTACAATAATATTACAGTAACAGGACAACATTTCAATGATTTAGTAGAAGTCCTTAGTTATAAATAGTACAGAAATGTTCTATGAATGGATTCAATTGATCCCTTGACTTTTGACCTTTCCTGCTGAAGTGTGCATCAATGACCCCATTTTGTCAACACACATGCATTGTACTTCCTGTTTTCTTGGGAAGTTCTTTGTCTATTTTTTAAGGGGGCGAGTCCACAGGGAAAGGATTGACCTTACCAAATGGGATATGGTCAAATCATTAGCTGACATTAATTGTTGCCATGAATGTTTTATTGCAATGTGGCCAAAAATGTTAGAATACTCAAGTAAACCATGTTCAAATTTTCACACCTGTTTTTGGAGAAGGGTGATAAACAGTTTTAAAGGCAGGGCATCTCTTTTGCATACCTAAAAATTAACATTGTGTAAATACACTGGCATTTAGAAGAAAATGCCATCTGGGAATCTTTAGCAAAATATAAGTAGAAACTCAGTTTTAGTGGAATTAAAGTGACCATTAGACTCTGATTTGAATTTTTTTTCGTGAGAAAAAAATTCCTACCTCAGAACGTACACTAAAGGGCTATTGGTTTTCTTTCGCATTTTTCAAATTCTAAGCAATTACCCTCCCCCAGATTTCACAGATGCCCTTCATCAAAAGCCTAAGGGCATGGGTTATCTTTTCCTGGTCTGCGGGGATGTTTGCAAATGAGATCCACTGCTTTTAACTCCTTGCCTCCAAGATTCTGTGATTCCCGTAGAGTTGATTGATTGATTCATATTTATTTGTTTCACAACAATGCAACTCAAGAGTTGGATTAAAAATACAAATATACAAATATTACATAAAGTATAAGAATTACATAATAGTACATCCGGTTCCAGGAGCCAAATGGTAACACATTATATTTTTCTTAAAGACAAAGGATGTTTCAAATAAATCATAAACTTAGCACTATATCCATCAACAATACTGTAGGAGGGATAACTGTAGGCAGTGTGCCTAAATGAACTGTCCTACATGTATCATTTTCCCACGCTGAAATTGTTCAAACAGTTACATCATGTATATTAGGTGTGTGACTCAGTTAACTGTAGTCTTTCTAATTGTGTGTGGGTTTGTTTGTTTTGATGTGTTTAGTAAAGGAAGCTTGGGATCATGCTAAAGTACAGTACATTGCACTCTGATCTATGTGTATATCCTCAAATGTTTGTAGAATCTGGTAGAAATCATTAATTTCTAGCAAAAACTGGATCTTCTTTCCTGTCAACCTGGAAAATTTACAAGTGTCAGTGGTGTCTTTGATTCCGAAATGTCGGGAAATATTCCAGTGCACACTAATAGAAAGGTCAGCAATATGAATGTGAGAGTGGATGTTTATATTTCTTGGAACCAAAACTGGTACATTCAGACCCCCCCCCCTCATTTTCCCTCAAGAAATGAATTTAAAAACATAGTGAAGAGGATGTAGAATTTTAAAAACAAGAATTTAGAAATGCATACACTTCCATCTTGAGGGACATTTTAGTTATTCAACTAATAGTACATCGTAACTCAATTCAGGAAATAATTTTGTGAACAGTGGAGGAAAGGTCAGCATTGTTAACCCACTGACTTGAAGATTGGGAAAATAAAAGTTACACAGGAAAAACGCAGTTCCCATAGCCAAGGTTTAAGGTAGAACAAGATTTTCTAAAATCCAAACTGTACATCTGACTCCCCTCCCCCCCCCCCCACACACATCACAACAACAAGAAGGATGGCAAAATTATGAAATTCATAAACAGGTCTGTTCTGATTTTGATTTTTGATTGACAGGCAGCTACTGTAGTCTCAGCTCAGGGTTGTTGTATGAATTCTTGGTGGTTTATCTGTCGATGTGGATGTGTGCACTGTTCATGTTCTTACAGAAACGGTCAACAGAGAATTGCAGAAATGTGATGCATTTCTGCAATGCTTTGTCACGTCAGGTCTGGCTGCTGGAGTTTTTTTTTTGCTCAGTATTTAAAAGGTTTTGAGGTATGGATCCACTTTTGGCATTTAAGGTCCTCAAATAGAATGAATAGCGAGACACCAAAATAATATGTGGCTGTACTTGTATCGTGGAGAAAAATAGAATCCATCTTTATAGCTCCATTGAATTGTTACGGCATACCTGCGCGAAGATGTTCGACTTCAATACACTGTACATGTCATATGTCATAATATAATTCAGACATATTCTTTACAATTCATGAATTGATGAAAAAAAGTGTGGTTGATGCCCAAAAAAGGACATCTTTAGGAGCCAGTTGTAAAGGAGCAATATATATTATTTTTTTTCCCCTGCACTTTTTTTTGGTAACCATTGAGCGACGATTATTGATCGTGATAGCAATATAGCCGCCAACGTCATTGGGGTCTGCCGTAGGTCTGCACACGCGCCAGACTTGGCAGCTTGCCAATCAGATGGCTGACAATGGGGTTCTAAATGCGGTGAGCTAATAGACGGGGAAACTCCATCGTAACCGACGAGATCTTAAAGGGACTGAAATTTGCATATGATGCGATGCGCTGCTGCAGTGTAACAAATGACCAAAACAACCGTAAATCCTTTTTGAAAGATGCAAAACATTGTGTGTACGTGATGTTTGTAGAGTATATTATTTACAGCACACGTGTATCATGACCCAAGACACGTGTGGTACGGAATAATGTTTACAGGTGTGACAATTATTTGTTTAGTCTTACTTGATTCTGTTTTTCAACTTTGAAATATTTACCTGTATTCTTAAGTTTATGTTAATTTGAGTCCATGAATTTTAATTGATATCGACAAATTACACACATTTTAATAACTGAACCCTGTTCCAATGTAATAACATCTGCCTTAGCGGAAACTTCTCTGTTGTGCCCACTGAAATGTTCCCATGGTGACAAGTTCTTGAAAACCTGTTGATAACAAACCACCTGTCTATTAAGGCCATATTCCTGTTTTCCTTTGGATGTCCGCTATAGACAGGTTCCACTGTATTTCTTAGAAATTTGTTTAGAGTTAAAACAGGTGAACGAAGGTTAGTTCTTGATCAAATTCTTTAATACTGATAGTTGGTTGAATAACTTGCAAAGAATGTAGACCTGTACTATGCCTGCCAACCAGTAAGATTTGATCTGATTTAGTAAGATTTTTCATCATCCAAGTCCACAGAATAAGATTTTCTGATACAAATAGGCTTTTTAGAAAAATGGACAGTACAGCTTTACTGTCTGATTTTAATTATTTTGCGAGACAGTAAGATATTTATCTTCAGTTTGCATAAGAAATAGGATTTTTGATCTGTGTCAGTAAGATTTTTTATTTCAAAAGGTTGGTAGGTATGCTGTACACATAGAAAATATAGAACCCCATGAAACTGGGAACATTTTGTAAATCAACACAACTTACCATGACCACTTTTGTATATGAAATGTATTTTTCTTCACCTGCTAAGAGTTCAAGGTACATGTATCATTCAAGATATGATTTCTTAGAGCCAATGTTTAGTTTTTCCAATCTAACAAAATTTTCATTGATCTTTTACGAATTGTGGTATTCTCTTGCCAGAGAGCAGAAAACATCAAACTTCCTGAAAATGGTTTAAAATGACAAACTTGCATGTATACATGATCGCCCAGCACATATCACTATGTACATTATCTATGACAAAATGGTATACAAATTCTCAAAAATCCACATTACATTCTATGATATGACATTAAAGGCAGTGGATCTCTTTTGCATGCCTAAAAATTAACATTGTGTAAATACAATGGCATTTAGAAGAAAATGCCATCCGGGAACCTTTAGCAAAATATAGGAGCTACAAACTCAGTTTTAGTGGAATTATAGTGACCGTTAGATTCTGATTTGAATTTTTTTTTCTCGCAAGGAAAAAATTCCCTGCCATATAACGTACACTAAACGGCTATTGTTTTTCTTTTGCATTTTTCAAATTCTAAGCAATTACCCTCCCCCAGATTTCACAGACATGCCCTTCATTAATAGCCTAAGGGCATGGGTTATTCTTTTCCTGGTCCGCGGGGATGTTTACAAATGAGATCCACTGCCTTTAAGTGCTAGTCACAATTACACAAAGAATTGAACATAAACATATTTGAAGGAAGAATACTGAATGTTGCTTTCCCCCTTTTTTTGCTACTCACAAATTACTTCACATAAATGTTGGGAGAGTATAACATTTGACTCAATAATTAAATGTAATCACAACTAGAGTTGTTGAAAGAAATGAAAATCTATAGAAATGTTGGAAGAATATAACATTTGACTCAAAACTAAAGTTGGCTGAATAATCAACTGCAGATGTAAAACAAAATTTAAAAAAATACATAAAGTAATAGCAAAATGTTTAGTCTTTTGTTTACTACAATCAAATTAAAGTGGTAAAAGTAATAAACACAGCTTTGCTGGGGGTGGGTCACTACATGGCAATGTTTACATGTTGATCTGTGCAGAGTCTTGAGATGGGTTCAAGAGTTGACAAGATGTACACATGTGTAGTGCAATCTTTTGATGAAGTTATGATGTCATACATTTAGCAAAATGATGTCATGTTTTGAAGACACATCACAACAGTGCAGCAATACATTGCAAACATGTTTTCTTTTTGTTAGCTCTCCTTTAAGAGTGAAAAGTAAAGAAAACAGAAGAGAGAGAGAGAGAGAGAAGTCTATTACGCTGTAGATCACTTTCACCGAGATGTATTCATTACATGCCAACCTGGTCTATGAATAGTAGGCATCTCGGTCACGTTCGAAGCACACACGTGTGGAGGAAAAAAAAATGACGTGACCGCATACTGGGACGACGTCATAGCAATAATTTATGAGCATTTGTGCATGCCTGCCTGCGCATAGGCAGACACGTGTGGCACTACTCGCACACACACACTACCACACACACACACTCACACACACACATACACACACACACACACACACACACATACACACACACACACTACCACACACACACACACACGCACATGCACACTCACTAGCAGTATCCTACGCACAGGCAATAGTGTATGTAGCCTGGTTGATGCGACATCTGAAAGAAGTAGTAGAGTATATTAGTGACCGACGAGTCGAACTCTCCTCACAACCTGCGGAGCGTCGCATCCTGCCAGCATCAGACGACATTAGCGTGTACTACGAGAGAGAGGCCGTCTCATTGGAAACCACCAGACGCTTCAGTCAGCTGCTGCCGATCCGGTTGGCACATCGCTGGTTGGACGTTCGTTTCCTTTCTTGGCGAAGTTTCAGGCGCTTTAGCACACATGGCTCGTGATGGTGCCGTCATACGGAACAGACTTCTGACTTAGTAGTATTCGATTTTCAGGCTACCTGCTTGTAACACAAATTTTTCTCAACAAATTGTTAATCACTTCACCGTCTTGGAACAGATTGAGACAGACTTTCTTGGTGTCAGTTCTCACGGTCAGTCCTGTGCGTGTCTTGAGAAGGACTGTCGACACGCCATCATCAAAATGAAGCGGAGGGCTTCTGACGATCTCGAGTTTGATTTCGAGAGTTACATCTTCGGCGAGGATGAGGAAGCTAGTAGTGGTTCGGAGCCGCAAGATTCTTCTTCCGATCATTATGATTCGGAGGACGACGATAGGTGAGTAGTTTTCTCCAAGTTGTTTCGTTGGATTGTTTTCTGCTGCTCGTCCAGTGTTTCATGTATGTCTGATGCAATTAGGCCATTTCTGAGTGAGAAACAAACTTCAGTGTACATACTCAGATTTTGTGAAGCAAATGTAGAAAACACTTGCAATTTTGATCAGCCACATAAGTTTGGTGGTCTTACATTGTTATGAGACATGGAGCAATTTGGACATTTCTGAACCTCAAACAAACCATACCATCCCTGTACACCAGGAATGTCGCTACCCAGTGGGCACCGGTCGGTAATAACCGGCACTCGGCCAAATTAGCCGGCACTCGAGAGAATTTTAGGCCTTGCCGACTGGCACTGGAATGCCAAATCAACGTCTCTGTTCTTCAAAACAGCTATAAAATGCCACTATTGCAACTTGATTCAGTAGGTTGATTCAAATTATTGTCAAATTTAGCCGGCACTAAATTTTGGCTGGCACTAAATTTTGGCTGGCGACAACCCTGCTGTACACTGTGGTCTTGTGTTGATAGAAAACATGATGTAAATTTTAATCAACTGTATTGGTATGGTGGTCAAACATTTTTAGAGAGAGATGTTGTTCCTGATGGGCAACCTTGGTCTTATTCATTCCATGTTTTGATGTATGTGTGTCTCAGTACAGACATGACAAAAGCATTCCCCCCCCCCCCCCCAATGAAGGTTGTGTCTTGACGTACAAAACTTGCAATACCCATATTTTGTCACCAGTCTTGTCTATCATGAACCTGTACATGAACATTTAAATCGATGCTGATGTATCACCATCACTTATGGCGAAATACTTTCACTTACTGTAAAGTATGATACCAGGTACACAGAAAGAATCATAAAATTCTATATTCTGTTGTTATATATTTTTACTACAAATTTCCCGCATTTGATACAAAAACCAGATGTGCTACAGATTTAATTCTTATTATAAGCCAGTAACAGAGATAGCCCGTGAACAAAAACAACAACTAGTTATTTAGTTTAAGAAAAGGATGTGTATTTAACATAAGTTTGATGACTTCTGTTTTCACTTTCAAAACTATTGTACGTCATGAACACGGTGTTAAAACTCACTATGTAATTATTCATTATCAAAAGTTTGGGGAGAACCGAGCAGTACATATCCTACACTACAGTATGATGTGATTCTTGAAAATCAAATATTACTGGAAACCTGTGCATGCTTGTTAGTTGTTACTGATCATTCAAATATTACCCAATGTGCACAATAATTATTTGAATTCAGGTTTACCTGCTAAATTCTGATATCTTCAGATTGTTTTTTTTTTTCAAATACTTTTAAATTTGAAATCAGAATGATATTTCATGAATTGCTTTCATTTTATTCCTGTTGCTGTAATGATATGCAAACTACATACACCGACAGTCGGTGCATAAAATACAAGTGTATGAGACTGACTTGAATTACGTTATGCCGGTAGCATGAATGTGAACTCTTACAAGTGCGTACGCTTGCTTCCGATAGTCATTCATTCATTCGTTTTTTCCCCACTGATCGCAATTCACGGCGATCCCGTCAGTTTGTGACGTTGGACTTGCAATCAAGCATGAGAAGACGCTACGATAATTCTGCCTTTTTTTCCTTCTTTCTTTTTCTTTCTGTCTTTCATTGAGTTGGAAAGGAAAGGAAGTAAGAAGCATTGTCTTACAAGATGAATAAAACTGAGACTCCCTCGGGAAATATATCTTCTCCCGTGCCATTCTACCTCTCTGCGTAAGCATTCATGTATATATTCATAAATTATGAAGGGTATATTGTAAAGAGACCAATCAAGAAAGCTAAAAGACAACTCAGGGAGGTGGTGCACACATGGTTATTGTATTGAGTTCCTGTCTCGGGTGAATGTATCGTGCATTTCCAAAGAAATTCTTGCGTACTCGCCACAATCCCGTCGGCATCGTGAATTCTATAATCACATTGTTGCGGCGTACACCCACGGAATTGGTTCAAGGGCAACTGCGAGCGTCGTAAATGGGTGACGTAGACGCGGTGTCAAAGGTACGAGACGCGCCGTCGCGAGACCGCAGGAAGTGCGTAGGAATTATCTGCCTTGCAGCCGTTTTCTCCGGTCGACCCGACTTTCTCGGTTTCCGCGGAGGTTCGGCAAAAAGGCCGTCTCGGCGTCTTGGGGGAAAATCTAATGCAATAATGTTGGTGTATGTGGTGTGAATCGACAGGAAGTTTAAAATGCCTACAGCCATTTCATAAATTTGCCCCACTTTCTTGGATGAAGTTGCCATGGTTTTTAATCAGGAATGTGAAACTACTTGTATTCAGGCCTTATATGTGCCTTCATACTTTTTCAGGTCAATTTTGACCAGTGAGAAATGAATTTATTGGTTGACTGGCAATAGTTATCAAATGAAAATCTAATGGCAAAAGTTTCAAACTCCCTCATCGAGGAAGTGCCATCTTAATTGCATTGTGATCAGTTATACCGTGTATGATTGCCAGAGGTTCTTCATCTGTGTTTCACTTCCATGCTAGAAGAATGTATGTTGATGTACAGTGTACTTTTACAAACTTCAAGTGTTAATGTCTTTATAGGCAGATTGGTATATCTTGTTTAAACAATGTAATTTCAAATCACCCGAGGAACATGAAGCCACCACAGATACATTCACCTGTAGTATATTGACCTACCAAACTAATTATCTTCATGGGGTAAGGGGTCAATGAGGATATCATGATAATTCATTTAATGTTTTTGAACAAATCCTATTTTTCACATTTATCAAATTCTTGAATGACTTACTGTTATTCCTTCTGAGAAGTTAATACAATAATGTGTGCTAGTGTCAGTTTTCTTGGAATTAATCAATGTACATGTATTTCTCATTTATGGGTTATGAACCCACTTCATATATGATACAATGACCTGCGTTTCATTGACCTGTAAAGCGTTTACCAAATCACTGACTTATCCCTAGGGATGTGCTAGAGGAGAAGTAAGGTAGGGGATATCATAAGATAATGATGTTTTTGAACAAATCCTGTTTTTTTAGCATTTGTTGTAATTATTTATTCTAACTAAATGGGTGGATTTGCCGGAGGTTTTTTTTTCCAGAGATGAGTACCTTCCTGTCCACTAGTAGTAGTGTCAGTTTTCTTGGAAGTGATGCGTTTTTAGATTCCAAACCTGCTTAATGTACATTTCATTCACTGGTGGTACTGACATTAACCTACAGGACATCTACCTCACAAATCAAAGAATATGTAGGGCCTAAACTTAAAGGTCATAGCTTTGTGAGAAATTTTATGGTACTGTGTACGTAGACTGGCAATTGATGTCAACAGTGCATGCATTCTTGCTGTGACATATGTAGGTATGTACATATACATACACACACACACACAATCACACATACACATACACAAACATACACATACACACTTACATGTACATGTACATGTACATGTAAATACACATAGGCACACACACACACACACTCAGTCGTACCTGCACACACACATAAACTCAAACACATAGGCCTACAGTGTACATGTAGGCCTACACATTGTACATACACACATACATGTACACGTACACACAGTAATACACACACACACACACACACACACACACACACACACACACACACACATAACACTAACCACATACACACATAACACACACACACACACACACACACCACACCCAACAGGCTGCATATTCCAAAACAAAACCCGTCGTCCACAATATTGATTCCACTTATGAGGAAACCTACGTGATTTGGTGATTGGTGACGTAGTACCACGAGCAAGCCAAACCGGGATATCCCTTACACACCGACTGCCCTCCCACAGACGCAGACGCCCTCCCCCACACTCCTGGCTTCAACTCCGATGAGTCGCTCGCTAATTTGTGTGTAGACACAGCAGACGGAGGAGGATAAGGATGACTGACTAGGCTGGCTGAGAAAGGTTATTCGAGGTCATGATGAGTTGTGTACTGCTACACACTAAACAAAGAGGAACACAAGGACTCAGTGATAACACATTTCTCTGTAGTTGTGCAGTACATGTACACGTACATCCAAAGAAATATAAATACTAGTAGTGTTACCCCGCATCATTATCCAAATCTGCCCGGTCAGCGTGGAAGTGTAAATGTTGTCGTCAGAAGAGTGAAATTAATTTCTGCTCATGAGTTGGGCATCGTTATGAGACATTGTCATTTTGTTAGTGGATGAGGATTACAACAGGAAGGACTGTTCTGTTGCTTTTGGTGCACCTGTTGCTTGCAGTAGGCCATGTGGCTGTTTTTTTTTTTTGTGGTTTGACGCTTGTTGTAAATGTAAGGAGTGGTATAGACCTACATATAACTGATCAGTAGTCCCCCTCCCCTGCCTCTCCCCTCCCCCACCCTGCCATATTGCCCACACATTCTATTTCTTTAAAATAAAAAAAAGTTAGCTGATTCACACTCTGAGACAAAGAAAATAAGGACCACAATACATCTTTAATCCTCTGGGGGTTTTAGTCTTTTGTGTAGACTAGACAATGCAAATGTAATCTGTAGAATCATGTACAGTATACTCGTCTTGGAATTCGAGTTATCTGTAAATTTTTGTGGGATTTTGTCAGTATACCAGGAGAAGAGGACCAAAGTAGGAAGGGTATAATTTTGATTTTATTAATTTACTGATGATTTATATAAGGTGAGAAGATTTAATCTGTGTATGTCTCTTAATAACATAATTTAGTAATTTTCGTGAATGGTCTAAAAATGTAAAATTTGTTTTCAATTTATCTTGACCCTAATTTTCCAAAGATTATTAATTTAATCTATATCTGTATACAATAGATAACCAGTTATTGACATAACAAACTTGAGACTTGAATTCTTTATTATTAGTTGGGGAGAAAAAATAGAAAGTGCTGAAGAGTGAAGACAAAACAAAAATCATTTCCTTTTGACATTTCCACACAATTGGAAAAGGTTAGGCTTGTTATGACATAGTTTGAAGTAATACTTCATCACATGTTATCTCCTAACACCACTG
>JZLH01S0447996.1:0-17608 GCA_001188425.1 Eucidaris tribuloides
TTTGTAGATTAGAACGGCGCTCTTGTATAAACTGGCCGAAGATGTCAAATTTGCCTGCCTGGACTACTTTTGACGAAGATGTTGCAAGAATTGTAAAGTCATTCTTATTTGGTACTATTGAGGAGAAGTTAGAAAAATTCGAAAATTATGTTAATGCGGTAGATGTTGAACATTTCGGTGAGAAATCTGTGAGTTCATTTCGACAAGTTAATCGCCCAACGAGTCGTAGAAAGCGTCGTATTCAGCAGAGGGATCTACGCAAATGCTACAAGATAGCTACGGACGTCGAGAAAATCGGCATAAATGATCTCATCAAGATAGTGCACGAAGAAATTCTGACAATAAGAAGGAGAGAGAGAGAGCTTGTAATAGACGAAGAGAGCGGAAATGGATAAGAAGCGAGTTCATGCGTAATCCTTACCGCACTGCTAAGAACATTTTGGAGCCTGTTTGCAAGTCTCAGCTGAACTGTACCAAACAAGATTTAGACAATCACATTCGTCAAACATACTCGAGTATTTCCGAGGAGTCGTTTCATGCGTGGCCTGGAAGTGTGGCCCCAGAACCTCCGTCGGTTCCCTTTAATGACTCACCTCCTTCTTTTCAGGAACTTAAACGTATCCTTGATAAGACAAGGAATGCTTCTTCACCGGGTCGGAATGCATTGCCATGCAAGATGTATAAGAAATGTCCTCGCCTTCTTCGAGTGCTATGGAGCCTGATGAAAGTGGTGTGGAAGACGAAAAACGTTCCCGGTTTTTTTGGAGAGTGGCTGAAGGAGTTTACATTCCAAAATCTGCGTCCCCCGATGAGAAGGTAATTTCTGATTTTCGCCCTATATCTCTACTCAGTGTCGAGGCTAAACTGTTCTTTGCAATATATGCAAAGCGCATCGAGAAGTTCATGAAGAGCAACAAGTATCTTGATACAGAAAGGCGGAGTGGAGGGTCATCCGGGAGTGTGGGAACATATATTGACATTGTGGGAAGTGATCAAGGACGCGAAGAAGACACAGAAGAATCTAGCTGCGATTTGGATGGATCTAGCGAATGCGTACGGTTCTGTGCCTCATGCAGCCATCCAGTTTGCACTGAAGTGGTATCACTTCCCACCTTCTTTGATAAACCTTATCGACAAGTACTATTCGGGTCTTTATGCAAGGTTCTCAGAGCGCGATTGGAATTCGGAGTGGCAGAAGTTTATGGGATGCACACTCTCACCAATCCTTTCTGTCACCACTTTCAACCTTTTGAACGAGTTCTTAAAGTCCACGAGTGTAACTCAATATCATCTGAAGGAAAAGGACTTCAAAATTCCTGTTGTTAAGGAATACATGGATGATATTGCTATTGTCACGGCATCGGTTTCAAGTGCGAAAACTGTGCTCAGCAGAGTGAATGACTTTATGCAGTAGAGCAAGATGAGAATCAAGCCCGTAAAGTCAAGATCATTAGTTCTTAGAAGAGGTAAATTGGTTGATATTGAACCCTTTGTTGTGGACAATCAGACTATCCCAGGGGTTCAGTCGAAACCTGTGAAATTCCTCGGCAGATTAATTGATGGACAGCTGGATGACAAAGCAGCTCGGGAAGAGATGATGCTTACTTTGAAGGACTTGTTGAGAACTGTTGATAAATGCCATCTTTCTGGACTGAAGAAGTGTTGGGTTTATCAACATATCATTGTGCCGAGAATGCAGTGGAAACTGATGATATATTAGTGTGTCAATTTCACAGGTGGAGCGCATGGAAGTTTGTGTCGCCGTCAAACTGCGAAAGTGGTAAGGAGTCAGCAGAATAGTTTCGGATGTTGCATTGTTTTGCCACCAAGAAAAATTACGTCTACCATTGGAAGGAATGGTTTTAACAATGAAGAAAACAGCGGTCCACGCAGTCTTACAATTGCGAAATAGTACGGATGAGGCAGTAACACGAATTCAGCCGAGAGTGCGTTGCGGTCGGAAGTAGGATGCTAACTCTGCAATCGTAACGGCAGAGAGTACCCTTTATATGGAGGACATGGTGAGGGGCCAATTAGGTCGGCAAGGACTAGGTTCAGGGAACATCCGTAAACCTGCGAAGAAACACTCACCAAGGGAGCGCCGTACGGAGATCGTGAGTTTATCCGTCCGTGAGCATGACGAATCACAATACGTGCGAGCTATGCAGATGCCTGTTCAAGGTGCATGGACTGCGTGGGAGAACGTTCGGCAGCGGAAGCTTTCATGGAGAAATCTCTTCGACACTAGTCCAAGGCTGCTGCAGTTTATTCTAGGTGCGACCTATGACACCATTCCATCTCCTGTCAACTTGAAGCGGTTGGGTATAACAGATGAAGATACCTGTAATCTGTGCAGAGGACGAGCCACAACAACTCATGTCAAGCCTGACTCAGGGCCGCTACACCTGGCGCCATAATCGTGTTTTGCGGGTAATTGCTGATGCTTGTGGTAAACACATTGAAAGTCACAATCAGAAACCCGTTAAACGCACCGTCGACTTTATCAATTTCGTGAAGGGAGGAAAAAACGGAAAGTTGTTTCACAGAAGCTTCCCTTTTCTTGCCTGGATATGACAAATGATTGGAAAATCAAGGTGGATTTGAACGAGAAACTTGTTTTCCCCAGGAAGTTTACACTACCAACTTGCGACCGGACATAGTGATTTGGTCACGGAATAAGAAGAGGGTACATTTAATAGAATTGACTGTTCCCGATGAAGGTGGTATGGAGAGTGCGCATCAGAGAAAGTGTAAGAAGTACGAGGATTTGATTATTGAGATACAGAGACGAGGGCAGCCGAACTGTGGACTGTAGAAATCGGCTGCCGTGGTTTTTCGAACGGTTCTTTAGGTTTTGTTCTTTGACGATTGGGTTTTGCATCCAAGCTGGCCAGACAGATAGATGGAGAAGCATGTAGATGTGCGGAGAGGGCATCGTTTCACCTATGGATTGTGAGAGATGTAGCTGAATGGTCCGTGCCTTCTATGTCCTAATCAATGTGACCTTGTACCGGGTGCGCGTTTGCTGTGGAGATGTGCGCCCGCGCTCCCGGATGCCGAGTGCGCGTCCTGTTTTCATGATGAGCGCGTACATGTACGTCTTTTAATTCAACAGGTTAGTTTCAAAATCCGTTCGGCCAGGATCGATCAGACGTGTTCTGATTCAGAAACGGATTTGTATTTTAACATCTTGGCCGCACCCTGGCCGCTGACGAAGAGTGCGACACTAACCTGTTGTGTAATTTTGTACTCCGCCTGTAGGAGGGAGTATTTATTCGCTGTTTAGTTTGTTATACATAACCTGTTGGTTTCTTCATCGTAATTTGAGATTAAAGCTCAGACCAATGACCAATGACTTTGGGAGGTTAACTATAGTTATGGACTCGACTACACATGACTGTCAACGAAATACACTCTTGGTATCGTATCACAACCACCTTTTCTTGATTATGTGCATCTCAAACGTACTAACTTGATTATCTTTTCAGACAGATTGATACTTGGTAAAATAGTGTAGCTGCGCACCAGACAAAGTGAAAATTTTCCTTTTTTTACGTTGGGCTGATACCATTTTACATGTATTTCCCCTATGGTCCACAAGCCATTTAGAGAGACAAGCGAAATAGAAACTGTCGAATTGTGTATGACAAACTATCTCGAATTAAGACACAGCGAATGTGATACAAAATATTTAATAAACAGGAATAACGTACGTAAACTGAGAAAAAGGTCAACAATGATGCATACAATATTGTCATCTCTCTCACTCCCTCTCTCTCTCTCTCTCCTAGAATTCATATTGTATGAAGTGAAACCAAGGCTACTGACTCCTGAAACGCATTCTATTACTGCCTAAATTTCATTAACTATATTGTATTCATCTTCTGATGAGAATAAAAGTAATCCGGAATGAAAGGGGTAAATAAGCACGGAATGTAATTGATGCATTATGGAAATATAAAGACGATAAATGCATTAAACAAACGATACTTTTTATAGTAGGTTCCATGCTATAATGATACATATACTTACGTTTGGTAGACTCACTGAATTAATGCAAATTGTGACGCAAATTATCCGTTCTATTTGAATAAGAGAGATATGCAAAACATAGACTCGTTAAATAAAATAGGGAACTAATTGGGGGTAATAATACCCCATTCGTTACATTTTCAAGGAAATATGTTCAAGCTCAGTTTGAGATATTCAAAAATAACAAATAACGATAAAACTGTTTTGTGCCAACTTGAAGTCACCAGGATTAGAATTGTTTCAACAAAAATGTTAACCCTACAAATTGCTTTTCTTTTATAATATTCGTTTGTAATAAAACGAAACTATGAAGTTTGGCGTTTATCACAGTTGTTGTGTAATATCGTTAGTTATTTTACATAACACCTGTGTTAATTTGTAGCATTAACATTTATTTTAATTAATTTCCTTCATTGAATACATTTAATACCCCACCCCTTCAAAAATCTGTCATGTTTTCTCATTGATGTTTCCCTTTTTCTGTTTACAAAGTGGCGAGAAGCCATTTTTTACATGAAGATCGTCTTTATACTGTTAAAAGGGAACTGCAGTGTATAAGGTATATTTCATTAACTCTTAATGTGCCGTGCCCAAATCCCCTAAATGCCGGAGGTTTCTTCGCGACCGAACGGTTTTCGAAAACGGGGACGGTGGCCGATATTTCGACGCTTATATCTCCATACGTAGGCATCGTAGAGCAAAATGATGCATATAAAAATTGTAATAAATTTCATGTTCTTTCTAACCATTACAAAATTATTTACACTATTTTCAAAATTAACGCTGTTTTTACCGGTTGTAACCAACTGCATTTTTTGTACTATGAAATCAAATCAATAGACGTTTTTGCACACCAAAAAACCTGATCATGACTTCCACAATATGATATCTTTTTACATGAATGAATAGCATATAATTTGAGCTTTCACATGATGTACAATTTATGAAAATTGACCATCAAATAGCAAAGATATAGGCGCTGATTTGTACTCATATCAAAATGAGAGTGTAAACACAGCATTTCTCCCGATCCAACGAAAACAGCTAATTCCGGTTGTGAAAAAGAAAATTGATTGGTCCGTTTCAGTCACGTTATTCTCTTTTCGTCCTATCTGCTTCATTTTCATGTCTGTTCTTGCTAAAATATATCGTTTATTTTACAGTAAGAAAATTTAACCTGATACTAGTGTTGAAGTGTAACTAAAATAAGCTCAGAAAACATGAACTGCTATAAATGCGATATTGACTAGATAGGGAAGGCGTTCGTAGTCCCCGTGTAATGAACATCGTATTCTATCAAATGTGTTTTTTGTGCTTTCTTGTAAATTGGATGAAGGAAATAGCCTATAATTATCAGAATTGTGAATTTACGAGTTACACGCTGCTGAAGTTTTAGATATATTGCTGTTACACGGAATCACGATGATCAGCATCAATAATTTTGTCTATTTGATCGTGTTGTTACAACAGGGGTTTCGTAGGTAAAAGCGTCTATTGAAATCAAAGAAGAAAAAAGGTTCCGCCCCTCAAAATTATAGAAGGTAAAACGTACGCCGCGAAACCGGAACTTTTTTGTGCGACATCAAAAGGTAAAGGTGCTAAGAGATTTCATTGTGAAGACCTTTTTTGGGGGGGGGAGTACGGTCAACGGCGGAGAAACAATGAGACCTATTTTTAAAGAGGATTGGTGATTGCGCATTTCATATGGTAGCTTACAGGGGCGGAAAAAGGGGCAAAAGAAAATAAGCCTTTGTTGATATTTTCATAAAGTGTATAACTTGAATGAGTATACGCCTCGGTTACAGATCCCTAAAGACGTGTAAACAATGTGTTACCCTCCCTACTCAAAAGTATTGCAACATACACTATAACGCATACATTTTATGTTGCAGGGGTCTTTCTAAAATGATGTCCTAACTCCGTTTATTATTGGAAAATAACAAATTATTTGAAAAGACATCAATGAATATTCTTTCTCGTTTCTTCTCCAAGGCGGGGAGATTATCAAATTCCGGCGCGCCCACGACAGAGGGGCTGGAACATAAAATTGTGCATTTTTCGCCTCCCTATAGGGGTGGGGTGTTAATTCACACTAGCATAAATAATTCGGTTTCATATTACCAATGAAACGGTTTTGATGGTTTGGAAAGACTACCATCAAACAAAAAAATATCAATTTGTTCTTCTAGAGGGGTCTCAGAAAGAAGGTCACACCCCTCGAAGACGAAAGTGACCTCCTATCTTCATAAGACAGTGACAAGGAGGATAACGCTACTAATTAAAGATGATGGCGTTCTCTTCGCATCATTATATGCAATGTACTGAGTAGTTTCATGACAGTAAATTTTAAGATGTTTACAATAATAAACTGCCATTAGAATTGAGAAAGATTAAGAAATTATAAACTGAAAAGGTCTTGATTAAAATATGGGGCGTTTGCTCCTTGCCACTGTCTTATGAAGATAGGAAGTCACTATCGTCTTCGAGGGGTGTGGCCTTCTTTCTGAGACTCCTTCAGAGGAATATATTCACATTTTTGTTAGCTGGAAGTCTTTCCAAACTATTAAAACCGTTTTATTGGTAATATGAAACCGAATTACTATGCTAGTGTGAATTAACACCCCACCCCTATAGGGAGGCGAAAAAATGCAAAATTTTACGTTCCAGCCCCTCTCTCGTAGGCGCGCCAGCATTTTATAATCTCTCCGCCTTGGAGGAGAAACGAAAAAGAATATTCGTTGATGTCTTTTCGAATAATTCGTTATTTTGCAATCATAAACGTAATTAGGACATCATTTTAGAAAGACCCCTTCAACGTAAAATGTATGCGTTATTGTGTATGTTGCAATACTTTTGAGTAGGGAGGGTAGATAGCGTGGAAAGAGGTGTTTATCTTTACCACTCTTTTGAACATTGATTGATTTTACCGGTTTTAGGTAGCACTTTCGCGTCTGTCGGACAAAGTGACATACACAATGACCTCACTTTACAAATGCCAGATCATTTCAAGTTCATTCTTGAAAATGTATAACCCAACTTCGTTGTATGTGGTCTAAATCTAGATTACTTGTACTTTGATGAACAAAATTGCTGAATACCAACAGAATACGGTACCGCAAATAATAAAGCTGGTTGCATTCTGTTTTTACACATGACACTCTAACACCTCCTCCCTGAAATAAAAATCCTCATTCCAAACCACTCTAATTGATCAGCCAATCACTGCAAACCTCTCTAACAGAATCAACATCAGAGCAAATTAGCCAATCAGCGCAAAGCTTCTTGAGCTGTCGTACAGTTCTCCGCTCGAGCGCACAGTGCACGCTGTCCACTCAGTCCCGAAAAGCTATTTTCCCGATGAAAATTGGTAATGAAAATTTCCAAAACTCATTGAAATACGCAAAATCTGCAAATGTAATGATTTGTTAATGTTTACATTTTCTGAAAATATAAAGCTTGTTCTTTCGTTTCATGTAATTTTTAACTCAGAAAGTGACATAGTCGAGGAAATATAACACGATGAAAATTGCCCTTTAAAATCCTCTCATTTGGTCGCAGCTATGCGACTTCGCGCACCCCCTAGGTCGCAGATCTGCGACTTTGGCACGTTAAGTTAAACATCACAAGAAAATTAAAGTGTGTTGATCACCTCTTGACTAAGTCAAATGTCTTCTCCTCCTTATCACTACACTTCTTAGTTTTTGCGTTTTCCTTGCTTATTTATGAAAAACACGGCATCCGAAATGCTTGTATCTCGTGACCCTACACGAGCTGGTTATTTGAGTTTATTCTTGAATTTCAACAAAATTGTGACAATACAGTGATGTACTTTACCTCTGCACGTTGGGACTGCGGAAAAGAACCCTGACGATTTGCAGAATATAGGCGAATTTACTTCAAGTTCATACGCTTCATGACAGGTGAAATTGCAAACGGTGCCTTCTTTAACAGAAACATCGGAAGTGCAGTTCGAGGATACGAGCGGAAACATAATGTCCGGAACTGTACAGAGAGCTTGAATCAAATTTAAAGAGACAGAGTTTCTATGAATATGATGCAGTGCTGCCTTTTCGACAACTACAAATTTAGTTGTCATTGTCTGTGGTTCTAGTTATTTTGGGGTGAGTTCTTGTTGCCTTCATTAGATGTGTCAACATTCTTTATTCCCCCCCCCCCTCTAAACTGTTGTGGACCTGATACAATCCAATTGTCACCTTTCCAAAAGGGAACAATATCGTAAAAAATAAGATATTACATTCAAAATAGTACCAAACAAAATGTCTATTCATTTCTTTGGATGAACACAGGAAATGTGTATGCGAAAATAATAAACACAAAGGTCAAACCAAAAAAGTTCCATTACCTCTTGATATTCATGGTGCAATAATTTAGGAATAAGGTGCAAATTGAAAAGCTGCGATATAAACACCGGTGCTCGTGGAGAGTGAATAAAGAACATGTTCTTTTGTATGGAGTAATGTCTTTTGTTCTCAGCTGGTCAGCCATGAATGCAATTTCATTATTAGTCCATGTCACTTATTTTAAAATTAAAGGGTTTGAGTCCTGTTTTTAAATGCCCATACATATTTATTTGCTTGGTATTTGCTTATGTGCATGTTTAATGATTCCAAGTTGAATTTCCTGTTAGAATACATAATAACCAAAGAGACATTGGGAAACTCATACATTAACAAGGGGATAAATGCGTAACTTTCGTCATTTAGCAGATCCTTTAATCGCAAAGCCATAAACAAAGGAATTGACAGTGGCTCCTATTTTAACTGACATTTATGGTTGACCAGAGAACAGAGAACAAAAGACATAACCCCATACAAAAGAATTTTTCCTTTATAGACTTTCAGTGACCACCAGTGTTTGTTTTGCAGCTTTTCAATTTGCACATTATCCTATAATTTAAAATACTCTCCTTTCCCCGATTGCATATAATCATAACATGTAGGGTATCATTTATAAAAAAAAAACATAATTAAATAATCTTTACCGCGCATGTATTGATTACTGCTAATAATAGTATGAATAGGGAGAAATAATTGATCAAACTGAGATTTCTAATTTTTGTTTGAGGAATTTTTTATACAAAAGCCCATTAGGTAAGAACTTTGAACCACAGTTGACGGGAATTTCTGTGGATAAACCTAGTAAATGTCTTTCTCACAAGAATAAAAGCTCAGATTAATATATATTTCCTATATTTCTATTAACAACTGTGTACTGCAAGTAAAAGCTCATGATGATTCCTAAAGGAAAATCAAAACTTACAGCATGTCGATTTTTCCGAAATAATAAGTTTCTATAACTATTATAACTAACCTCCAAAAATCATCATATTTTGTTTATTTTTGCTATTTTTTTTTTCAACTTAGAGAGAGGTCACGTTTATCGAATGAGGTGGCACGTTTTCTCATTTACGCACTTATATCGCTGGAGGTGATTTTCACGTTTTCTTTTCTTTGTATTGTTCGTCGTTAGTGCAGCCGACGGGGCGTGTCATGCAGTACAGAGAAAACACAATTGGGTAAATTGCTCAACGAAAGTATACATCTTGTGCCTGAAAAGTTCATATGGCCTCTCACCTTAGTGCCTTCAGAGTGGCCACAATTGGGCCTTTCCCACTCTTTGCCCCTATTCCCCCGGTAAACTCACATACAAAAACATATTTTTTAAAAGTTAATTGTAACCTTCATTGGTTTGTGGCCATATTGAGTGAACTGAAACTTGTTGACAGATACGCAGTTTCGTCCAGGAAGGTAATTTCCTTTTATTTATTTATTTATTTATGTATTTATGTATTTATTTTCTTATTTATTTATTTTTTATTATTTATTTATTTGTTTATTATTCATTAATTTATTTATCTATTATAGAGCTGTATGTTTCATTGTTTGCCTCTGACGGGTCACGTCATAAAGAAAATAAAGAAAATACACTGTTCAAACGCATACACAGGGGATGCTTGGGGTGTTCGACCCCCCCTCCCCCTTTTTTTTTGCAAAACAACTCCTTTTCCGGGAAACACCTCCATTTTTGTCAAAGGGAGGGGGGGCTGAAATCACAGGAACACATGAAATAAATGGTGATTTTCTTTAGCTGGCGGGTAAATTTGGCCGTGCAAATGTTTTCTGGGAAATTACCCCCCCCCCTTCCCCCCGCTGAGCGACTTCTCGGCGACTGGCGTGACCGGAACAAAATTTTGACCTAGGATTTGGCCGCGGATGAAACCCCCCCCCCCCTTGGCAAAATCCTGCGTACGCCTATGACACTGTTCAACGAACGGACGCATCTTATACATTAAAGGGGCATTTCACTTCTTAGTTTAGTGCCCTTAGGGGTGGCAAAACTTCGGGCATCCCCATAGTCTCCCTAGTTACATGGACATAATCTTCAAGCAACAAATAAGTGTCTTCCCTGAGTGATGCCATTTTTATCTCCTTGAATGAAAAAATAATTCTTTAAAGAGAAAAAAAAATCCATTTTTCTATAACATAACTTTGCCTGACATAGCATAATTCTAATATGTGCTCATGACTGGTTTATCAAGTACTTCTATATTTTCGTCCAGTGCCGGGCAAATAGAGTGCTTATTAGCAGTTATAACTCGATAATTCCACACGGAATAATGCTCAAAGAAATTATCACACTTTCACTAAATAAAACAATTTGGATTTATATTTATTTTGCAATTTTTGTCTGAAGTGAAATGTATTGCAAATAAAAAGACTAATATAAACCTCTTTAAAAAGATTGGAAATTTGGGAATGGTCGATTATTTATCCCTTTCGTGGTAGTAATCAGTGCATGCTTGGTACTATCAGAAAATGTTTTTAAGTTTCTTTAAACTGATACCCCACTTGTTATGATTACGTCATCCGGAAATGTTAAGTATTTTATTGTTCAGGCATAAGGTGCAAATTGAACACCTGCGTAATGAACACCGGTGCACATGGAGAGTGAATAAGGAACATGTTCTTTTGTATGGAGTTATTTTTTTGGTTCTAGCAGGTCAGCCATGAATGCAATTTCATTATTAGTCCATGTCACTTATTTTAAAATTAAAGGGTTTGAGTCCTGTTTTTAAATGCCCATACATATTTATTTGCTTGGTATTTGCTTATGTGCATGTTTAATGATTCCAAGTTGAATTTCCTGTAAGAATACATAATAACTAAAGAGATATTGGGAAACTCTCTCATCAACAAGGGGGGAAAATGCGTAACTTTCGCCATTTAGCAGATCCTTTAATCTCAAAGTCATAAACAAAGAAAGTGACAGTGGCTCCTATTTTAACTGACATTCATGGTTGACCAGAGAACTGAGAACGAAAGACATAACCCCATACAAAAGAACATTTCCTTTACAGACTTTCAGTGACCACTAGTCTGGCTGCCAGACGTATTGAATGGACCAGTAAAATAAATTTTCTACTCCGCCGGCTTCTGCTTCACAGAGGCGAAGTCTGGAATTCAGACTAGTGACCACCAGTGTTTGTTTTGCAGCTTTTCAATTTACACCTTATCCTACACAGTGTGTCCCAGAAAAAAAGGAAACCAAATTTCATGGCAAAAATATTCTATCACAATGAACTATTTATTCAGTGAATTAGGTATGTTTGCAAAGCCCTGTTTCTCTTCTTTGATACACAACTTGTTATTCATCGTTTATGCATGATTGCATTAAGACAATGGATATTGGTGCCGCACAAATTTCATTTGCACGCACATATTCCATCTTTGAGTGCATTTTCAGGCTATTAAATGTAATTATTTTAAGAAACAAAAGGATGACATAGACATGCATTATTTTTTCTTTTATGTGACACCTCCTGTGTATTAAATAAATAACGTATGCTGAAAATTAAACCATGCCTGTTTTAGCGTGATTTTTAGAATGAATACATTTTGAGCAATTGGAAGTGAGCCGAAAAAAGGGTTCACACAGTATCTTGCTTGGGGCACAACAATACTATGCTCCGAATCCTGTTCGCGAGGTGATTTCCTGGTCGCTGGCTGCCGAATCCAGAAAGCAGGGGTAAAATATGCATTTTGGAACATTTTTTTTAAAACAAACATCTTTTCAAATTGTCTTTTCTCACTGATGCATCGCTTGTTTTTCACACATGTAGTATCATATGAAAGAATAAAGAACAGGCTTTTTAACGATGTCCTTCAATATCGAAGATATTCTGAATTTATCCAAGAATGACAGTTTGAATTTCAACTTTGCTCCTGCCAATGATTTTATGACTGTGTCCCTTCTGATTGTCTTTGCTCAGCCATGCGTAAAAGGAAATTTCTGTGACTGGTATCAAATTAAAGAAGATAAAATATGCCTTCCAACTATGTACAATATTATTTTCATATTTGTTTTTTAAGATACAACAATATTCTCATCAATCTCGGTTTCCTTTTTTCTGGGACACACTGTATTTTAGAATACTCCCCTTTCCCCGATTGCATATAATCATAACACGTAGGGTATTATTTACAAAAAAAAAATAATCTTTTACCCCGCACGTATTGATTACTGCTAATAATAGCATGAACAGGGAGAAATAATTGATCAAACCATATCAATTTGTCTAGCACAAAAAAGCTCATCGTTTGTGCAGAGAAATACGAGGTTATACGTACAGGTCATGCGCTACTGCTCTCACACCGTGCTGTGTAGGAGCCGAGTTTATTTTTTACATTCACACGCATAATATAAGGACTGCGTTTATTTCTAGCCAGCTGCGAAAGTCAGAATACTGAGAGAAAATGGTGTTTGTGATTGGTTTTGGCTACTTCAGCGGTCCTACTCCTAGGCAATAAAATTTGATTTTTACATTTTTAGAATCCAAAGACTTCCCGCTACTCATACTCTTCTTTAATATATTTATAGATGGCCCACTTTCATTTTATGAAGCGGCAAATTCAGAAAAATTGGGGAAAATATGGGGATCTTCCACGAGATTTTTTACCAAAAAGGAAGTCTTTAGAATCAATTCCCCGAGTCATAACATTGAATTTGGTCACATATTTTGATCTAACCTTAAAGAGAAACCTTTGAATAGCATATAAAGCTTGTAGATTTGTTACAATGGCAAAAAATGTGCCAAAAACGACGGTTTTAGTTCCAGTTTACCATTGTGTTGCAAAACTCTAGACCGTGAAGAAAGTAAAAGATCGCTTAGAAATTGATATGTCAGATCAGAGATATTTTATAACGAAGGGATTCGAAGCAGCTATTCATTGCATTGTTATTCATGAGTGCATGTGGCAAACACGTCTGTGAGTAGCAGGCGGCGATTTAATAGAGTTAATCGTTAGCGGGCGCTGTAGGCGTGGATAGCCACATTACGGAACGACAATTTTGATACTTTATTGAAAATGAAATTGTTAGCTGATTTTGTGCTTAAATTAGCAGAAAACTGGGTTTAGCTACGACTAAGAAGAGAAGTTAAATTAAAAAATAGATATCAAAACTACGTTTTCTATAATTACATTTTATGTGCAAACTTATGGATAACTGTCAATGTAAACCTGAAATGATACCAAAAAAATTATGTTTTCATAAAAGTCTGAAGATTTATGGAAACAAGAATGCAATTTATGTTGCAATCTACATGAAAGTGATTGAAGATAGAGGTTTCATTTCTTTATACTTGGTTATACATGTAATGATATTTGTTACCAATTTGAATTCATTAAATTTGATATTGACGTTGATTTGTATTTCTTTGTTACTTTCTTGAGTGTTTTTTTTTTTCAGAAAGCCTAAATACAAACAATCCTATTTCGTGCGTTAACTTAATGGGGTGGGGCTCTATGGGCCTACACATGTCAAATGGATGGGCTACATTATATGTCACCTATTATGATAGCGTATTTCATATATTGCATAAATTATCAGTTTGATTACTGTAATTGAAATTGAATCCCGTTTCATTTGTTAACTTGATAATGGGGGGGGGGTAGGGTACATATGCAAAATGGGTGGCCTTATCTGTTATGTGTAATCTATCATATTCATTTGTTGTGGATTTGTGTGTCTGTTCTGTTTGTCTATAGGCCTACTTGTATAATTATTTCTTATATCAAATATTTGTGTTTGTATTTGTATTTGCATTATTGATTGTACGGTTTTGAATTGTTAAGCTCATGTCATTTGACCTATGGACCATGAAATGAGTAACTGAAAAAAGTTATCTTCCTAGAATGTAGACAATTATTTTTTTTTCTTATTTCTTCACTTGTTAAATACAACGTAGATTACATTACACACATTTTTGGCACTTTTGGTTCATAAGCCGTAGACTTCAGAAAAGAAGGGCAGCTTCTAATGCAATTCATATGAAAGATGAAAGATATGGGCTTATTTTTTTTTACATCGTAATGATCTCAACTTTTGATTTTTTTTTTGCTTATTTGTTCATTTTTCTTATACATAATGAAATGAGTGAAAATTAAACAATAAACCAGTTTGTAAAACTGTAATTATTACAACTTACGCTTGTAAAGGACGAATTTCATTTAAACGAACATAATATACCACAACCAATAGGCCGCTTCGGTAATTTATTCATATTTATGAATACTTTATTTTGCAGCCTAGTGACGGGATATTATATCCTGGTATTAAACCAATGTGTGCTACAAACTATGACATATGGTGCCGAACAATGGGTCTATATAAGGCTAAAGAAATATATATAAAAAACAGCGTCTTATTACTCAAGTCGTGTCTACACGTTCGGAATTAAACCCAGGGCTTACCCCAGGTTCCTTAGAGTCTCAGGAATTTGGAGTTAAAGTCGACACGGAATTATGCAAATTCAGAGTTAACGTAGGATATCTCTGACGATTTACCTCCCAGTTGTCTACACGTTCGAAGTTAGCCTCTGGGCAAACCTGGAGTCCCTTAGAGTCTCAGGAATTTGGAGTCAAACCGAGATTCGTAACCATGAAATTCGGACTTACTTCCGAAGATTCAACCCTGAGAAACCTCAGGATTAAATCCCAAGACTTGCGAGATAGCTCAGATTCCCAAATTGTCGTGTAAGCTACACACATCGCTCGGAGCTTAAAGGACGATGATTGGGAACACGTGAAATTACCTCCAGAACCATATGAGTTGGGACATACCTGAAGTATACACTAGCTGAAGTGTTTATTTTGGATGGAAGGATTTGCCTTGAATTTATTCACTTGAAGAGAATCAAGCATTCGCAAACCAGTATTTCACTAATCTTGTTCACTGATAGAGATTAATCAAAACCAGCTATACAACACATTTGCCTATCGCAATGACTATAATTGATACATAAATTTAGTTCGATTAAAACGAGTCAACGTTTGCCCACTGAACTGTCACAGCTGAATCCTTGTATAGATCACTTTATTCTAAAACAGTTCCCCCCCCCCCAAGTTGAGTGCTACCTCCAATCATAGTATTCACCTTTAAAGCCAGAGCCCCTTAACTGTGCGGTCTGTGTGACAATAGACCTGTTTACAATGTATTCAAATTTATGAATGTTTCTTCCTTGGGGTCTTAGAAACAAGCTATTCCGCAAGCCTGTTTATAATGAATACATTTCAAAACCTGGAATCCAACTTGTATACATTAGTTGTTGCTATAATTATGTCGGGCAAGCATCGGGCAAGCTTTCAGGTTGTTAGGGACAACCATTGTTTAAAAGGTATACATAAAATTTAAATACATTTGTGAACTGGTCTATTGTATAAGCCTTCAATTTCTTTTCACTTTCATAGGGAAAATGCTTTTATAATGATAATAAGGTTTTATTGTACCCAATTATGAAGACTGGTGAGCACAGTCACGAGGGTCGTGCGAGATGAAGATGTGCCTTACAGAGCAGAAGTGATGACGTCAAACTGGGTTGTAAATGTGTGGTGACAATAACCAGATCTTTACTTATTACAAAAGAGGGATTTCTTTGAAAGGTGCATATGGACAGACCATTTCCCTCGGCCTTGGAGGATGATTACTATTTGCAAAATCGGGGTTTCCTTATATTACTAGTACTTTAATTTGAATTCATGGTTAAAAAATACCAATTTCTCTCAGTCACATTTGTTGCAACTGGCCTGGATTATTGTATTGTAAAAATCAAATAATGAGTACACACTGTACATTTAATCTGTTTCGCAAGACTTTCATGTAAAGCAGTTGCTCAATCCATCCTCTTTAAATATATTTAAAAAAATAAATTAATGCACGTATGTATGAATGAATAACTGAATACCTACGTAACTAACTAACTAACTAACTAAATAATTAACTAACTAACTAGATAAATACATAAATACGTCAACAGATAAATAAATGATTGTTTGATTGATTAAACTAATTTATAATCAAATATTTTCCGACATTTCCAGTTAGCATCACAAGAATGGGACGAGGAGGAGGAGGAGAAAGAGGAGGAGGAAGACGGTCATGTGATGATGGAGATACTGATAATGATGATGATGATCAATGCCACTACTAACAATGATAATTTCCATCAGAATAATATAAAACAATAATAATAATGAGAAGAAGAATACCACTGATATAAGAAAAATATACTTCCCTGAAACCTGTATATGTGCCCCCCCCCCCACCGTGAGCTGAGAGAAGAGACTAGTTTCATAATGCATGCAAATTTCATGCGTACCTTTCTGACAGAGGTTGCTCTCGACAATATGATAGCGTGCCGAAGGATTGACAGAGCCTTGCTAGACATAGCGACACTAGTCGTGTTACACTTCGATTAAAGTCCAGGTTTACATCCATTCCTAGCGTCTCAGAATCGGAGTTGAAGTCGACTACCTGAATCTATGAAAATTCAAGTTTAAAGTAGTTCATTACTCGACATTTAACTCTCACTTCGTCTACCACGTTCGAAGTAGCCTCTGGTCTTTCCCGGATTCCCTTAGGAGTCTCAGAGAATTTCGGAGTCAAACCTGAGATTCGTGAGCATGAAATTCGGACACTACCTCGAGATCTAACCCTTTAAAACCTCAGATTAATCGTAACACTTGCGAAGATAGCTCAGATTCCCATAATTTCTAATCTACACATCCATCCTCAAGTAAAAGACCATGATTCGGAAACCTAAATTGCCTCCAAAATTTGAGTTGGGAATACATGTACCAAGATTATACACTATGACATTGTTTATATTTGTGATGGTATTAATTTCTTGGAATTACTACTGAAAGAAACAAGCATGGGCAAACTAGTATTCATAATCTTGTCCACAATAGAAATTACATAAAAAAACCAGCCATACAACACGCTATCTACAATATAATGATAAAATAAACTTTATCGTTTTAAAACAGTCAACATTCCCACTAAACTTCAACAGCTGAATCCTTGTTATAATTCACTTGATTCTAAACGTTTCATCCCAATTAGCTACCTCCATCAGATATTTACCTTTAAACACAAGCCCTTAAACTGCGCTCATTGTACAATTAGATGTATACAATTATTTAATTTATGATTTTTCCTTCCCAATCTACGATACTTATTCTATTACCTGTACTTATAATACATTTCAAACTGGACC
>JZLH01S0448003.1:842-14751 GCA_001188425.1 Eucidaris tribuloides
CCCATTAACACTTAGCACAGGTAAATAAATGGTAAATAAAACTGACTTCTTGTACATTTATTCATGTTAAAATGATATAATGACATTTCCTATAAACAAGTTTAACAGGACTTTAAAAATGTATTGAACTTCCCACTTCATGTTTTAGGGTTAAAGTTATCAAAATATTTACAGGTTTGTAGTACATTAACACTAACAATGATGCCCTATTTAGATAAATAAATTTTGTTTTGTTTTGTTTTAAGTGATAAAATGGGGAGACAAAATGGATTTAACTCTCTAGCTTAAGCTTGAATTACAAGTGGGTTTCATGCAGGAGAATGCACTTTTGTACACATTACCAACTGTTTAAAGTGACACTACATGAAACTAAGCAGTTCTTACAAAGTCTGCCAATGACCACTAGCAGACTTTTGTTATAACAAACTCCTTAGAACCAGGAAATTTACTTGTTTCATCCAAATATATGAGGGGTAAAAAAAACAAAGGACAAAGAAATTTTCAACATTGGCACTGGAACATGTCTTTGTTATAAAAAGGTTTTCTTATATCAGTGTTCTTTATATCAAGAGTAGTTTCTATATTGTTTTTTTTCTCTTTAATAACAAGAAGTCCATTGTATTTCATTACTAATGCATAAAATAATAGTTTGGAACTAAAATATGATAGATATAGATGCCAGCGCTCGACAGTAGGCATTGCATGCGTTGCCCTGGGCATGTAAAATTTCATGTTGGCAAGTAAAACTCAAGGTTAACATTTACTTGCCCATTTTGATCATGGATAGAGCAAAACATCTCCAAAAATCTCACCAAAATAACAAATATCTTATAATGAAAATGTCGTTATTTGCCTCATTGTTCTTTAATTTACAACTTTTAAATTCATAAATTCATAAAAATTTGCAAACTCACAGAAATAAAATTTAAAAAATGTTCAATGCCCAAAGGCCTGTAAAGGTTGAAATTAGTGAGAAGTCATTTTGCAACTGTTTTTGATTATTGTTTATTTCTGGGCAGTAAATAGTTTCATTCGGCGCAAGTAAAAATCTGAATTGCATAATGTCACTTGCCAAAACAGCAAGTAGAAAAGGCGTTAGTGTGGAGCCCTGTAGATGAAACATACTGAAATCAATCATTTAATATTAACTTTACATAGTGTCATTAATTTGTCCAGTTGTTAAGTGAGATTTCATTTAACACATATTACAATGTAAGTTTTAATGAATAAAGCAATGTTATGTGTGAATACTGTCAATAATAATACTAGAATACAAGCGGATAATATAATCAAGAAAGTTTTTGTGATGAACCTATTTCATGGAATAAATGTAAAGTCTCTTTTCATATGTCCAATAGACTTGAGCAATTTCAGTTAACCTCCAATCCTAAGACATTATATTGCATATAAACAAAGCCCTACAACTTTACCTCAGCAATAAATCCATGCCAAAGATATTTCCCTTGTATATACATTTTTCTATTTGAAAATTCAGAACTATAGCGACTTGTTTCAATAATTCGAATACTATTACAGCTGCATTATGTTATTGTCTAATCAACTCTTCCTTTGTTCGCAATGTATACACATAACGATATTACATTACAAACAACTTGACTTTGATTTCATAAACACTAATACATCTTTGTTTACCTGACTATTGTACATACATAGTAACATGCTTAACTGGGTTCTTTGTGCCTGAATCGTGTAAGGCTCTCATCTCTTGCATAAATATGCATCTGAGCGATGTCATTCACAATATTATCAGTCTAGCTGATTGTTCATGATTACTATAACAAGTAAAGACAATGCTAGTACCGAAAATATGAGCCACAATTACAAGGTCACATGTTTAACATTAAGCCACAAAAGTATACAATAGATTTATGGAATATTAAAGTGTGTGCGTCGAGCCAAATATGACTCAATGACTGATTAATGTTTCTATCAAAATTGCTCAAAACAAAATCTGCAATAAATCTGCAACTAATACTGCCCTCTACTGATGATGATGATGATGATGATGGTGATGTACTACATGTATCACCTTCAAAATAATAAGATTACTGGTGAAGAGTGAAAATGTATGGTGGCTTTCATCAATGAATTTCAAATCTCTGTATTTCAATTGGGGTGTCCTTGCAAATAAATTTCAATCTGTGAATCATCTGAATTTTCATAATAATGTGTGACACTATATGTAAAATTACCAGCAACTTTCTTAATTATGCAGACCATACATTTGCCTGTGGCACAGTGATTGTTCAGTCCACAGGTAACTTGTGAAAGCTATTTAAATCAACGAAAGCTGTTGATAGCCATAACAATATACTGTATTAGATCTTTCATTATTACGATGAATAAAGGCGTTTATCCAATTCCAATAATACACTTCTAAATGACACCAATGATTTGCTTATAATGCTCCTACAAATTGCACTGATCTCAAAAGGTTAACTCTGAAATATATACAGACTGTCTCACCCTGTATCAATAAAGATCTATCAGTTCCATCTAAAATATGTTAGTATTTTGTACAAATCATGATTACAGCAATCAACATGATTAATGAGTTGCATGTAGTACATTCACCTGGAAGTATACATATATATTTCATGTGTTATATACATGCCTGCAATGCCCACACAACTTATACTTTGTTTTATATATTTGTGATAAAAGTGAAACTGAACTTGTAACTACCATACATATTAATATTATACATCACAAATTTACATACTGCATGATATTTATAGTGTTTTGATTTTGCGCTGTTACAGAAGATTACATAAAAATTACAGTCAAAAATTTCTTCCAATTTTGCATTTACTTGTAATGAAATTGAAATTGAAACTCAATATTTAGACAGTTCTCTTATTTTTACCAAAAATTGATGAAACATTCAATTTCTGTATATATCTTACAGCTAGGCCAAGCAAAGAACAGTTGCACAAGCAAAGTACAGCATATACAATATGAATTCAGTCCATTACCCTCAATGGCCTGAAGGCCTATTATTTTGGATATTCTAAGGTGCCACTGGACAAATATGCATTTTCAGCAAATAGTAAATGTTGATGGCATAAGTACACAATTTCCACACAACACATTATCACATTCCCGCCAAGAATTCGTGGTGGAAAAATAGATGCAAGGTAGTACAGGAGTAACAAACGTGTCACAATGAGCCATTTTTTATTTAGTAATGGTATTAATGACCCCTGTGAAACCACAGATGATTGAAGAATGGATAACACATTTGATGAGGCATTGGAGACCAATCGTTCAAAAAGTGATGGAGAACTGTGTGAATAGTTTTGTGAAGTTTATTTAAAAGAATACCTACATCTGGACATTCTGCTGTGCATCTAGTGCATACATGAATATTTCAGGCTTATCTATCAATTCAGTCCTCTGCAAAACTTGGTTCAGATGACCTTCACCTGCACATGCACAAATTGCAACTACAAACTGACTTATTCAATTAGATGAGGCAACAGAGCAGAAGATTCAAGTATATCTTCAAATGGTGACACCAGTTCTCAACTTGAACCCAAGTACTTCAGCTACCCTCACAGCTGACCGTCTTTCTCATTGCACAGGCGACACACCCTGACCGGTGTGTCCCACCCCCTGGAGGGGACCGGACGGCGAGAGGCAGAGCAGTCAGCACAGACGCCCTGACCGCAGGCCCGGCAGTGATGCTTCTTCAGCTTGGGGTTGAACACCTCCTTGCATGCGATGCATTCGATGATCTCGCTATCTGGGATCCAGTATGCAGGTCTTGCGGCTTCAATGAGCATGCCTGGGAAACATACAAATCATATTGATGCACATTATAGTCATTTAAACATACATATTATAAAGGAAGGAAACTGACAAAATGACAGGAGTTAAAATAAAGACAAAAATTCCACATTTGAGAGATATTGGTACAATAAAATGAAGACAAAGATATTTGAAATTACCAGATGCTTAGCATCATATCTATATAATTACAATCTAGTGTACAGTATAGCTGCATTTACTTAAAGTTCAATGACCTTTGATCACTTGACCAAATGCACGTTCCACTGCCTGTTGGTAACCTTCCAACCTAATCATGTGAATACAGGAAGCTACTAGTACCTGAAGTTATGTCTGGAATATACAAATTTATGTTTATTACATTGACTTTTGACCCCTAAAAACCACTTCACAACTATCACTATAACTTTTCACTGCATGTTACTTACTGTTCCAGCAAATGATACCACCATTACGCACTTCTTGCTGAAAAAAAACCTTGCAATCTGGTAATTTCTGCAAAGTTGATTAATTCTGACCTTAAATACTAATTTAGTTCCCAGAACAGTTTCATTACTCGCTCAAAGCTTTCCCACAAATCCACATCACTATGAGATAGTCCTACATGTATAGCTGGATTTTAGTTTGAATATGCTCTTTCATGTTAACGTCCAAGTATAATTTTGGTAATTAGTGACAAATGAAATTTTTGGCTACTGTGTTTTTTGGGATCGACCTATATCATCTATTAATGCCTTGAAAATCACATTATGAAATGCTTCTATGTTTCAGAAATCGATGAAATATACAACAGTTGGGGGCCCATGGACTGTTTTGCGATAGGAAATATACATACAGCTTCCTGCCCTCCAGTAATTTAATCACAATTTGCCACTATACACAATTTTTTAGTATGTTTGTTGTTGTTTCCTGATATCTGGGGTGACAAAAGAATATGTCATGAAAGATTGATGAAAAAGTTGTATTTAAGTTCGTTGTCCCTCCTATTCTGCAAGATTCAGATCAATCAATACCAAGCATTGAATATAAGAGCTGATGCTGCAGACTTACCAGTGGGGTAGTTGATGGCGGTGCCCAGGACACCGAAGGTGGTCTGAAGTACCTCGCCCACCTTCCTGGCTGTCACAGGTTGGGTCTCTTCCATGGCACTCTCCAACTCCGCCTCTATATCGATAGTATCACTAGGCATCTTCCCCCCTCCTACTCCTGATAACATACAAAAGAAATTAGCGAAGAGGAGAAACTTCAAAGAACAATCTGAATTAAGAAGAAATGTATTCACTGAAGGTAAGGTTTGTTACTTTGAGAGTTCAGTGGAAGATATTCAAGTCAAATATACTTCACTGAAGGTAGGTTTGATAATTTTAGAGTTCAATTGAAAATATAGTGATACATGTCTTATAATGCTCTTTAAGTTTATTTTTAATTTTGTTTTGACTGAAAGCGGTCCTTGAATATCCAAAGAAGGACAAGTAAAATATTATTTTAAACCCTGTCTAGGTGTAATCAGAGATGAGATGGGATGTGATTTCAAAGTTTATGTATTGAAGCCACAATGAAAATTCTGGTTTGATGCACATGTGGTTCAATTAACAACATTATTACATGCTAATCAGATGGAGTCGTCACTTTGTTCACCTGAAATTTGTACATTAAACTTGCATATAAATCTTATATTTTTTAAATCTTCTATAAAAACGTAGCATATCAACGAAAATTGTTGCTGGGCCAGTGCCATGAATGTCATTGGACAGTGTGTGCACTCTGCAAGTTTTCCAATATTCTTATTATTGAATAATTACATTTAAGTTTGTAGAGTACCTGAAAACATACCTTGTGTCATTTTGGTAAAGCAGCCGTCACAGACCCTGACAGGCTTTGGTCCCCAGCCCCTCTCTGGGACAGGAAGCTGACGCTGTGAACACGCATCACAAAACCCTCTCCACAGTTGCGACAGTGATGGAGAGTTTCCACATCATCGAATTTCAATTTACACTGGAGGCAGTTCTGGAGAAAAAAAAAACAGTTATAAGTTATTGTGGGAGTTCTGCAAAATATTACATTATTGTGGTCCAAATCAAACTCAAATATCACATCCCAACAATTCTGGGTGGTAATTGAAGATAGCACAAGTTAAATCACATTACATTGTTAATTTTAGAGAGATTTACATTTATAGTTGAAATTAAACAGGATAGTTATTAAGATACTAATATGTGAATCATCCAGAAGAGACGTGATATGAGCCACATTTTGACCACTGCATGATTTTTCTTCCAATTTTGGAAGTTTTTTAAAATTATATGTAACTTTCTAATCTTTTTAAAAAATAAGCACAGCAGATAAAAATCAAAGATCCAGACTCTGATGCAGCTATAACTCAGCTTTCTCCAAATTTTGTATCTCTATATATTAATATATAGAGTTACATGTATATAGAGATATATATTTATCAATATATATGTCATATAGAATTTTACTTGATATTTAATTATTATATTTATTTCATTATTGGATCAATATATATGTCATATAGAATTTCACTTGATATTTAAAGTGATAGGCTAACATTGTGGAGCTTCAATTTAAAAAATTGTCAAATTTTGATATCTGAACTACATAGTAGTGTTCATATGGACAAACAAACACCCTAGAATAAAAAAGTTTGGAAAGTTACACTGCCAAAGGCAAGTTATGCATGAATAAACAATTAAAACTCGGGGCGAGTTTAAATAGCGTAGGTGTACACACAGTAAGTCTATGGGAGAAAATGGGCAGGTGAATCCAATCAACTTAACTTTTGAAATACAATTTTTTCAGGGCGTAATTTTTAGACCTTATCAAAGACAATGGTAGCATGGGGAATCATGTAGCTCAGATTTTTTTAACTGTGGTAAATGTTAGCCAATACCTTTAATATTGTTATTTATTTGGGGGGATTGTTCTCCAGTTCTCACCGTGATTTCAGCATTTGGCCTCCAGTAGGGTGGTGCTATTTGGTCCATCATCCACTGCGACATCACCTTGGTTGGTTTGGCACTGACGCTACTGACTGTATCCACGACGTGGTGGATGCCATCCAAGAGCCGTCGACCAGCATTGTGTGTTCCCAACAAGACTGTGCTACCCTGTTGCCAAACAAATCAAGGATGCACATTTTCACTCACTCAATCATAGGATTTGACGACCATGATGAATTATGGAAGTTATTAAAATGACTTTAAGTCATTCTGCTTGATTTGTTTAACCTTCAGTTTGATAGAATATGCTGTGTTTTTTTTTTTTTTGTGTGTATCTAAAATTAATGCATTATTCATCTTGATGCAACTGTTACCTTTAAAATATAGTATGTGGTTAATGATGATAATATCTGTGTTTCTTACCTCTACTTCTCAATGCACTGTATTATTGTGCAGATGTTCTAGGCACTTTTATCAAAATCATCATTTAAATGTATACTTTACCTACATCATGAAATTTTTCCTCAGTATCCATTAAAATTTGTGTTAGCTTGTTATTTATCACAACCACTATTATCAAATCCTGTCAGCCAAGGAGAGACACTTTCTGAAAACTGAAACTAAAATTTATAATTGCCATACTTTTGGTATTTTGGATATGTTCTAACATGAAAATATGATTTTTTTTTTTTGTTTTTCTTCTCTCTTTAAGGATATTCAAAAGTATAATATTTTGTATTTAAAAGCAGGTGAATAAAGGTTCAGGTAATAGGATAAAATGTGACAGGGTCTGAATGAGACTCACACTGAGCAAGTGGTCAGTAACATGTTAGTTTTACATTGGCCAATGACAGCAAAGCAAGTTACATTCCAAGCACATGCACTGGGTCACTGTATTTTTTTATTTAACCAAACTGTAATTAACAGACCTAGGTTGAGTGACAAAAGTATCTATTCCGATTTTGAGAGACTGAGAGGGAGAGAATTTACTCAACATACAACTTGACCATTCAAGTAAGATGCGTATTTGCAGTATTTCTCAATTCACTGTACTTACCCCTGGCCAAACATGTCTTATCTCAGTTCTCACGGCCTCCATTTCAGGTTCCTGATTACCATACCAGTACTGGCGACTCCTGTATATTACACCATGTTTAGGACACTCCAACACAAATCTATAACAACAGCAGCAAAAAGAATGAATTTGCATCTTTAGTCACTTCAGTAATTGTATACATGGGAAGAAAAAACGAGCTGTATAATGAACCACTTCACAGTTAGTAGATCTCTTAAATGACCATAGATGTTGTGAACTGGCTTATTGTTAGTGGTTGATGATTATAATATGAAATTATATTGTCTTTTATGTACAATCAATTGCACCTTGTCTGAATCAATAAAATTTGTTAAATTTTTATATTATGTTACATGATATATTTTAATATCAATTTGTGCATACATGTCTTACAAGCTTCTTACTTTCCATTCTTTTTATCAGTTAGTCATCACAAAGATTAGCTTCCCTTTAATCTATGTGTCCTCATTCATAAACAATGCCCATTCCACTGATCTGTATACACACATGCCAATGGTATTGTGTTTTCAGGTTATCTCTATGGCCATCTGTTCAATGGGCGCTATGTTGTTACCACAATATCTAATAATCTTGTTTTACTGCAAGTTGGACTTAAGTCAAGTATTGACTATGAAACAACATCAAACTCTCAACGATTCACGCTTTAAAGGCCAAATATTAAATAACAAGGCATGCAGGGTTTAACTGTCCTGACATGTAACCACAATGACATATGAACTGTGGATGGGATTCTAGTCAAGTACATATATGTATTGTTACATTTGTTTAACTTACCCTGACCATGCATATTTGATCATTCCAAACCATGAGCTATCCGATGCTGAACACACCTTGGGTACAACCAACTCCTCATGTCCAGACTGATAACAAGCCTGCCAAACACAAGTCACAAATGATATGATATAATGTCCACTAGAAAAGTGTCAAGAAAATGCTGCTTGTATGACTGTGTAAAGGCACACACACTTTATGGGATCATCACCAAAGTCTGATTTAACTTGTTGCTCCCTAGATTTGCCAGTTCTTAAAAGAGAGAGTACAGGATTTGCACGCCAGAAAACAGCAAAATGAATGAAATCAGCTCAAATCGTTCTCAATGTGAAGATTAGTATAAATAAATACCTGTCATAGAACCTTTGGGTAGAATACATGTACGTAGTTTTGGTGAAAATCTGGACATTTAAACTTCAAATTTACACAGTGACGTTAACGTGCACGGGTCGTTCTGTTAGTTTCAAAATTGAATGATCAGCTGTTAGCCGAAGGTCGCGCAGAGTTTAGCCATTTAACCAATCAGTGTGCTCCGCTGGTCATGCGAACGTACACATAACCGTGATCCCCAATTTGAGCAAAATTTAAACTCGCGAAAAGAACAATATTCTGGTAGCATATCGTTATTAGTTTTTCTCATAAAACAACAAATTTGTGACGTATGGATCTCAGACTTTCAACACACCATTTGTAAGTACTAAACTACCGTTTGGTATCGATAATGAAGGGAAGTGATGGACTTGCAAATCCTGGAATCAATCTTTAAAGGATTAACACATGGGGTCAACAGGATTCAACAAGAAACAGGTTAACTTATTCACTGTAGTTATTTCCCAGGTACAACAATACTCTCAACAGTGAATCAGATTGAAATGTAAGATGCAAGCACGTACGGAGCTAAACAAAAATCTTCACATGCTGATTTGAGTTTCATTAAATGATTCACTACTTAGGTTGGATATGTTATGACAAAGAATATACCAGAAAAACTATTTTTATTCATTTTTTAAATCTGCATGTTTGTACATATGTAGTTGCAACATACCACACACTGCCACAAAAAATGTGTGGTAATCCAGTAGCAATAATTTGAAATCTTTGTACTTGTGTGGTGTTTTTTTGTGTGTTTTTTAGATTACCATGAGGGCTCAACAAAATACTTTTCCAGAAAGCCGTAATTTGAAGACTCGGAAATATGAAATGGCAGTTATCACACAAGCACTGATGTTTGTGATATAAAATTCACAAATTTCTTATGACTGTGCACAGTAGCACATGTACCTAACATCTGTCAGCAAAGTTGTTGTGGGCATCCTTTCACATTCACAAAAGTTGAAATTTAAGTATAATTTTTAATAAAATCAGTCTCTGTGATCCACAGAATGACTGTAAACACAAAAGAACATTATTTCATTTAAGCAGTGCACAATGTACACACTACATGTAATCTGATGATTACAAAATGACTATTTCAAGTGCACCATGTCATTTCAAGGAAATAAATATCTCAAACATCAAAAGTATCATACAAATTGCAAAATACACAGGATCATAGAAGCTGTTAATCCAAATAGACAAGCCCCTCCCCCCCCCCCAAAAAAAATACAAATACACTACTGTTCTACGACACTCATGGTCTACAGGCATTATGTTGTGAAAGCCTGTTTATCTACAGTATGCTGTCCTTAGTAGTACAAGTATTGTAATACTCTTGACCTTTAGACTATTACATACAGACTTGTGCCTCATAAAGAAATGATGCAATATAGCCCTATACGTAATATATGCTACAGTAGTGTCCATGGGGCAGCTCTTTAATCGTAGTACAATAGACTGTTATAATTATGGTGACCATGCAGATATATACTGGTATGCTAATCTGTTAATAAGTACATGATCTTCTTCACTTCACCTAAAATACGCCCAGTGTATTGTATGCTAATTTATTTATCAATACACCCAAATTAACTTTTCTACACTTGTTTTGCACAACAATGAAAGTATATTTTAAACATGTCAAGAGAATGTTTTTTGTTTTCTATTATGTTTCACATTAGGGTTAGGGTTAGGTTTATTCAAAATATTATAATTCTCGCTAAAGTTTAAATTCATTTGTACGTGGGTTTTTCCTGTAAACAACACAACTAAAGAAATCAATTGATGTCAATTTCAAAACGGTATCGGTTTCATTCTCTCATTTATGAAATCTGAAATGAATACCAAAAAGAACAAATATGAGTAATTTTGCTACAAAATCTTGGTGAATATTACCTTGCAGATGAAGACCCTGTTGTCGAACTGATGCTGATATTTACATCGAGATGCCGCGGCATGTGGTATGCTGTCATTCATGTGATTCATGGTACTTGTACAGCGTACATTGCAGGACAGACAACAGACCGAACACGTGAAATACTCATCTGGGAAGGGGGAGGGCACCGCCCCGTCAATGGCACCACTGAATTTATCATTCAAGCCCTGTAAGAAATGAAGAGAGTTATCAAGCAATTACACAACTGGGGAGCAAGAACAGTATGATTGAGGAGTTATTATTTCACAGATTCAACTTTTCCAACTTGATATAAATTGTAACATCAAAAATATCAGAGGCTAACAATTTAACTAAGCACAATTTTCAAAAAGCAGTCTTCGTTATTATCCTCACATTCTTCCTTCCATGATAAGCTCAAACTTAGGAGATTCAAGAGGAAGCTTATTTGGTCAATATTAAACAATGGGATACAAAACATCATACATTCAATGTCACCATACACATACTTCATTTCTACCATACTCACTCCTTATGTCTAACATGCAAAAATATTTTACTCATAACTTTAATTTCACTTATTTTATCATAATTTATGTAATCATCACTATCTGCTATGTCAATAAAAACTTTCATGCCATGAACAACCTTGTGACTTTCGCGTACCATGGTTCACGTAATTCCTGGTGTTGTACATTAAAATCATTTTAAGATTAACAATATACAACAATATTCTCTCCTTTCTATACTCTTATTTCATGTATACTATGATTAATTTTCTTTTTGAGGTCTCCATCTGCAATCAAGCTTGCTTTATGATAGGGGCCACCAGTATTTTCCATTTATCCAATGTAAATATTGTATACCAAATGATGATTAATTCATGTATGATGTAACAATAATTTGTAAACATACAAGTATGAATATTGTAATAACTTGATATTGTAATGCAGTGTTTTTCATTTGTCAAAATTGTACTGAAGATACCGAAATAAAACAATTCAATTCAGTTCTCTAATTAAGGCATATGCCATTATGACGATCTGTCACACTACTGGTTCCTACTGTATGAATGTAATAATGACCCACAACTGACCTTCAGGGCATGGAACACCACCTCAGGGGCACGGGGAGACCTGACGGAGCTGTTGTTCACGTGAACCAAGATGGCCTCCTTCAGTGAGCGGAAATCTGTCGGGGGCACCTTCGTCTGGATCCCGATATACTGTACACAGCTAAACGCATCCATGCTACATCCATGCTCCTTAAACCGTTCTTGTAGGAGGGTGTCGGCAGACTTGACTTGTGCACCCGGATTATCGGGCTGAGCTATGAGTATAAATGCCAATAAAATAAAAACGTCTAACTTAATTCATTGTATAGTAAGTTGCGAAGGCAGTTCGGGGAACAGGAATACCACAAATGGAAATCACTGTATGGGTATACAAAACTGCTATTATTTTTCAACAAAATTTGAAATACATGTGTGTGGGTCAACTTTATTATCATTTAATTACATTATCAGACATATATTTTGTCATAATTTTTTAATTCATGAAAGCAGCATATACTTTTATGTGAACATCTGATTTTGTAAGGTAAAAATATTACTACAAGCAGACTTTTTAAGTGAACCACAAAACCTGAGAATTAATGGAAAGCTCAATAAACAGAAAACAAAAATGGTACAGTAGTAATTATAAGTTGGCAAAACCTGTACACTTATGTGATAATTGTTCATTTTAAATTTTTGTAAATTTGTTTTTTTTTTATTTTTCATGTACTAGATATACAGCAGATATAATCCACATAAAAAAAATGTTGTTCATTTACCTGTTCCCAACGGATGAGTGTGACGTGTTTCATGGAACACAATCACTGCTGGTCCCAGAGTTGACACAGGACCCTTCATGTTGTATTTCTCCAGAGTTATCCTTAACTCTCGTGTGAAGTGCTTCAAGTACGCCGTGGACGCATCTCCCAGAAACTGGAACAGATCGCGGTGCAGCCGATCAGCCCGAGTGCGATAGATGACGACATCCGATATCGCCAACACTTTCAGCAGAAGTCTAGTTCGCTTGTTCTCATTTGCAGAAACGCCTAGCAGACCCTCCGTGTCCACCACGATGACATTCGTTTTCGCATCATATGCTGCCCACACCCCAATGGTGCATGAGTCCTGCGTTGGCGATGTGTGGAAGACTTCCTGCCCTCCGAAAAATGTGTGGTTGAGAGTGTGCGACTTCGCCATCACCAGTGTTTCCAAAAATGGAAATCACTTTCACTGGTGGTTTACCTTGACATCGAAGTTGCTCAACAAGTGCTTCTGCTGTTTTCACCTATAATTGAGTAAAGAGAAAGATTTTATTCAAATATTGCCTTTCTTCCAAATTAATCATGGACAATTTTAGTTTCATAGTCTGATGTAAATACAAAGAAATGCAGGTGCTTCTATTATATTCTTTGTGATTTAATGTGCAGCTGTAGAAAAAGAAAAACTGTCGGAGGACACTTGTGCAGTGAAGAAGAAATCCACACAACCTTAAAATACAATTTCAACAATGTTCCATTCATTGCAAGGTTTTACCCAGAAACAATCTTGATTTGATAATTCACCGACAACACATCCCATATATGCAAATCAAACTTCTACTTCAGACTTTACTTACACAGGTGTATTCTACCATGAATGATTGATTAACCCTTTGCACATGATTGTTGCAATTTTGCACAATCGTACATTCGTACAATTAAATTCAACAAACGTTATACAGTCATGTAATTAGTTCTCACTGTTACATTGTACAAGAAAATGTAAAAAAATGGCCATAATGATTAAAGGTAAATGACATGATTGGGGGGGGGGGGTACATGTAGTCCGGCTCAACTTGGGCTGAAACTATTCTAGAATCAAGTTAAATACCCAAGAATTCTACTGTGAAAATTTTGTACCGGTAGTCAAAAGTTGACTCATTTTAAAAAAATGTCCATCAGTACCCTTGT
>JZLH01S0448080.1:11079-39627 GCA_001188425.1 Eucidaris tribuloides
CAAGATTCCTTCAAGTTATAATTTCTTATTTTTCTCAGTTCTAAAGGCGGTTTATTATTGTAAACATCTCAAAATTTACTGTCATGAGACTTTTTAGTACATTGGATATAATGATGTGGAGAAAAGGTCATCATCTTCAATTAGTATAGCCTTATCCTCCTTACCACTGTCTTATGAAGATAGGAGGTCACTTTCTTCTTCGCGGGATGTGATCTTCTTTCTGAAAGGAGAAAGAATATTCATTGATGTATTTTCAAATATTTTGTTATTTTTCAATAATAAACGTAATTAGGACATCATCATAGAAAGACCCCTTCCACTTAAAATGCATGCGTTATAGTTTATGCTGCAATACTTTTGAGTAGGGAGGGTACAGATTCACACACTCAAACCTTTCATGACCTATATTTTTTTTCTCGTTTTTCATTTTTTTTTTATATATGTATATATACCAGTGCATTTTCAATGTAAGTTTTTAGGCATGCTAAAAGGATCCACTCCCTTTAAGCCACAAGATATGAGCAGACAACCACACAAGGAAATGATGTCGCATGTTGATACCGATTTCCCAGTTCGTAATCGACATCTCCATTTTCCCAATACTGATGTGCGTTCACCAAAATATACATAGATAAACACATTTACAAACAAACAAACAATACCGGCACATAAAAATCACCGTGATATCTTTCACAAAATGGAAAAGGGAGTTTCCACATTTAAAGGCCAGTGACATGATTGGGAGAAATTAAAAAAAAAATGCCTCTGGAACCAAACTGGTTGAAAGATATGCTTAGGGATATACCAGCTGGAGTTTATCTCCTGGCTGGAAGGATTACAGGCGCAGCGTAGCACTCCAATTTGCATATCATTATCACCCTGTTTATTTTGAATTTCCAACGAACTTCTACGGAGGTCCGCACACGAGGTCAGAAAGAGTCAAAACCTTTACCTTCGCATTGCGTCGTTTTGCCAGCGAGTTATGAAGTGAAACTTCCCAGGCTATCTAAATTTTCCATGAACTTGATATCAATACCAAAATTATGAAATTTGATGAATTAGAACTTGAGATATAAACATGTTTTTAAATACAACTCTACAAAAACAAGCTGTCTGATTTTGTTTGACACAGTGGCGGATCGCCACGAGGCCACACACTGACTTTATTACCATATTGAGGAAGGTTCCATTCATCTATAGGGAAAGTTTTAGCTGGGGCAAGCCAGTAGATTTTGAGAAATCGTGTATTCTCTATGCGACTCGATATAGAAAATTTTAGCCAGCGAACTCACTTATTCAGGCTGCACGCATGCGCAGATTGTTTTCTTGCTCGCGCGCACTGCTTGATCGAGCGAGTGACACGTCACACAACATTCACTGCAAACACCACGCTGCACCCGCACACACACAGGCCCTCCATAGATATACACACCGCGGCGAGCCGGGAGGAAATACACGAAAAGCAATGAGTGGGACTGAAGCCATTTCGCGTAGGTTTAATTTTTATCAAGGACATAGGGACATTGAGGTACGAAATTGTTTGTCATGGGGGCGGATGGTAATGCTGTAAAATAACATTTCAGCCGACGTAGGTACGATAAATTTCCTTTCAGTTCATGGTATTCGCATTTCAATCATGGCAGAATAAATGGGTGAATTTTACCACAGTTTCTTGTCCTACTTTTCCGTTTTGACGGTAAATTTCTTTCGTAAAATTTCACATTTTAAAATCCTCCAATAGTCTGTTCATGCACATTTTTTTATCAGAAATCTATCATACTCCAACTTTCTTTACATTTGGAATCAGTAGTTTGTGTTTCGAAGTAGATTTTAGCTTCGAAATTTGTTTACCTTTTTTCGCATCGGTCCGTACACACTTGTTGATTTTATGCAAATGAAGTGCGTTCGTCAATGATAAAACCTGCGATAATTGTAGCGCTGCGCAGCGCCTGATCTTGAATTTGTTTACTTCAGCCGAATGAAGCATTAACATACACGCATTTTGTTTCTCTCAAGCCCCGATATAAATAGATCCTATAGAAAGTTACACAAATATTTGTCTGTCACAAGGCACACTGATGGAAGTTATTTTAGGACGAGTTGACTACTTTCACCTCTAGTTGAGGACTTCCCCCAATCATATCAATCACCTTTAGCACATTCACAGCCGAGGCAGAATAGAATAAGGCACTCTTTCGACTCTAATTATAATAATGTACGTAATGAACAACAACGTAATGTAAATACATTTGATATCCTTTTGCAGTTTGTACGCGATGGTTGAAAGTTCATATTCATAAATATGTGCCTCCTGTCTCTTCTGTTGAGTACTTTGCAAGCACTTCTAGACAGCTGTTATTACGCCCAGTCGGTGTGAACGACGGCGTGGTAAAATATTGGGTTCTGGAGACTACTATCAATATAAATTTCCTCAAGACTATTCAATTTTATTAAGGTCCTTAATACATCAAATTCCTAGTGGTAGTATGTTCCACCACCGCGTTGTGTTGGCTTTTATTTATTTATCTGGTAAGGTTTCAGTATCTATGGACTTCTAGAAGATCTTTCATAAGATCGGGGCAATGCTGCCAAAATATATAATTATTTAGAATCATAGCTGGAATCTGGGCAGGTCCGGGAGACTTTGTCGTCGGCTGAAATTCCTGAAGATTTTTAGTTTTTTACCCTATCGGAAGAAATATTTGGTTAAATATTAAAAGGTGAAATATGACTTTTGTCCAAATTGGGAATTGCATGTGGATTTTCATTTGTGTTCACTAACAGAACCGTAGTTTAAGACTGCTGTTTATCCACTACTTGAATGAAGTGCCATTAACAGTAGACTTACAAATTTTTTATTGTGTTTACCATCGCGCTGCTGCCCCTGTAGTTACAAACTCATTCAGTTCGGCTACCCGCCATATGTCACTACAATCTGACAATACTGAGATATATAACGGAAACCATCGCACTAAGATTACATATAGCCTTCATATAATTTTTAAAGGAAATATCAAGCGTCAAAGCAACTATCTAGTGAAACTCGTATATTCTTTTGTTTTCGAAGGGATTAAGAATATCAAGTGATAGCATAAATCCATCATTGGCTTGTTTCATATACTACAACAATCAATCAAAAGATGGATTACTTCACGGAGATGTGTAGTACAATTAATCTTACCTATTCGTCATCTACAAAGTTTATTATATGAAGAGCTTAGTTCCAAAAGGCGCTAAATCCATTTTCACCAAAAATGAGTTATTGATATCAACCCATTTGATACCTTTTTATCTTGTTACAGTCCAAAATTGGAAGTAAAATTCCACGAGCAAGTACGAAATATTTGGGGTTATAGTTTTATTTTTCCATAGACGCGTGTACAAACTCGGGCAAAGAAATGCATTTTTCTCCGAAGTTACTAAAGTGGATTTAGCGCCTTTTGGAACTAAGCTCTTCATATATAGACCCGTACGTCAGTTTTCTCTTAATCGAATGGAAATGATACAGCGAGTTGATATTAATACCAGGAATACAGTACGAGGTTTTCCAGGAATTTATTTTTGTAACTTCCCTTGCGTATTCGCTCGTGATTAACATGGATTACGAAACATTTACGTAATGTTCAGCTGTGAAACAAATCATTGCGTTTCACTCTAACTGACATTTACAAATGTTTAAATAAGTTGCTCATGTTAAGTCTAAAATAGATATTTTATACCGAACATCGACAACTACATCTATATGAATTTTTGCAAATCATCCCCAAAACAGAGTCCGAGAGAATCTCACATGTGAACGACATTTTTCAATCACGATGAATAGCAGTACGAAATGATGAACAGACAATCGCCAGGCATTTATTAAATTTAACCAATTTGAAAATGAAAATCCCTTGTCTGAATTCCATGTTTCCTGAAAACTGTCAAATTAAATCTTTAACTAATTGATAGCATGTTGTGAAGCGATTAACAATCAAATGGCAATTCATCAAGAAAGGTCGTTCATACCATATTTTGTTAAGAATAGTTCGGGGCACTTTTTCAAGGATGCAAACGAAACAACACATGTATATGTCTTGTGCCCCCTCCCCCCCCCCCAAAAAAAAAATGATCTGAAATTAAACCAAAAATATATCTTCCAACTTCACTTCATATTCCAATCATATACAATATTTGACTTGCTAATCTTTGATATTACAGCCATTGGCAAGGAAATATGATGATGTTATTATATTTATCATACATTTATACATCAAACCTATATGCTTTAACTAACTGTACTACATAGTAAAAAAAAGCCTCAAAATTAAATCAGTAAACGAGCAAGAGATATTCACAGTTATCTAATGAGTTTGATATTGTCTGTACCTGTACACTAATACCATAACAATGTTCATCAATAGAAATTTCATTGTCATTGGATTTTCTCAGTGACTAATTTCAGAAAGTAACCTTGCAGAATAGGTTCGTGAATCCAAATACGTAAATCATTGGTAGCATCATGATTTAATGTGTAAGGCCTTGAATTCTCAGTCATGCGAAAGGTCCAGGTTTCGAGTTCAGTCATGGCGTTCGTGTCTTGAATCAACTGTCGAGCGCCTAAAAGGCGGCTGGACTAACTCTCCATGGAGTGGATGTGGCGCACATCTAAGGCTTGACATACATCAGGGGCTAGGTAGCAAATTCGAGTGAGACCACGTTTATGTTGTGACACAAGGCAGCTGTAAACCGTCATCATTACCATTCACATCATTTTTACTGTTATCGGTTATACATTTGTAAAGGGTTCTTGAAAAGTTTTCTGGTTCTTTCACGAAATTGCTTTTGCATGGTGACGTATACGATAGTATTCCAGAAGCTATTTAACATTGACATAGTTGATGTACAGCGTGTTATCCATTCTGAAAGTGTGCTGCCAGTACGGGCCTCGTAAATTCTGGCAAAAGTAAAGGCAACCACGAAATAATGTAGGCAAGTGTAATGACGATGGGGACTTTATAGTTTTTCAAACTTCGGAACATGCGCTGAATTTTCGATTCAATACGAATATTTTCTTCGTTGGATGCTGGCAAGTTTTCACCTCTCTCACCGGCTCGTATAATGCGTTGTGTTTTACCAGGCATACTGCCCAGGCGATGAGCTATTAGCATGATTTTGATGTACATTGCAACCAGAAATATAGCTGGTGACCAAATGCCCGTTGAGAATAAGAAAATTGTGTATGGGAGAAAGTCAGGATCACTGAAATTCGCCAAACAAAAATTCAGGGTAGCGTCTATTTTTATGGTGTTCCATGAGTTCGAAGAAATGACAATAGAGATGATGACGCATACACTTACAACAAGCCAGGCCACAGCCACTTCGATCCAGGCGAGTTTAGGACGCATCAGCGTCGGGTAGCGAAGAGGTCTCGCGATGCTCAGGAAACGATCGATGTTTAGGAGACAAAGCGTTATCGCCGAAAATGCCGGAATACAAGACATGAGGAGTCCTGATATGATACACCAGGCTCGCCCGTAAACCCATCTTCCCAAGAAGAAATTTGGCGCTGCTACTGCAAGCAAGCACCCGATAGCGAGGTCGACAATGCTAAGGGCGTGGTAGAAGACCTTACTCGCTTCGTGGATATCAGACAGCTTGGGGATAATGATTAAATTCAGAACGTTGGCTATAACGATACCAATCGCTATGGATGTGATTACTAACGAACTGACAGCAGATTCGACAGCTTCTGCAATAGTGTTACTAGAAACCGAACCGTTTTCCATGGTAGATATATAAAGAGGTAAAATCTTGAAGTGTTTTCTGTTACGAGAGTAATCTCTGACTGCTCACTCATGCCAAGCTTCTGCGCAGAACAGAGTCTGACATAAGCTTTCTCCCCCCAAAAAAGATATTTCTTTTTATTTCCTTGTAAAACTACAAGAAGATATACCTTTCATCTTTGTATTTTCAGAGCTTAATGAGGAATTACAAGCAGACAAAAGGGAAATGAGGAACGATGAAATCGAACAATGATGCCGGTGCGTCTAGCCCAGAATCACCAATCAACAATACTGTATCTTAGCAACTGATAACTATTACCACGTTCGTGTATTCACTTTGTAAGGTTGTGAGCTTCCAACGACGGCTAAACAATTTCCTGTACGCTTTGATATGACAGATATTAAGTTATAAAACATACCAATTCCATCAAGTCACATTCATTCTATGTTTAGATCTCTTTGTTGCAACGAGACTGCAATAAATATAACGAATAGAATATAAATTGTTCGTGTGCACTTTTCAACGATCGCTTTGAAGAAAAAACACAATATCATAGTTAATAGCTCTTGCAACAGGATTTTTTTTTTTGAGATCTATAACCTGCACTTATTAACTCAGTTCATTTCAAATAGGCATGGTATCTGATGTCTAAGTTTGGCATGATTTACAAATCAGTGTCATCAGAAAAGAAATTATAAACCAACAAAAACAATGTGCAACTTATGTAAATAATATTTTAAACATAAGTATATTACTTTGCGTTTGTAAGAATCTATAATCCCCATAAAGTATAATAGTCCCAGCAGACTGTTGGTTACACAATTTTGTAACTTTAACTGTAGATTCAACGTTACGTATTTCATATTGATACCTGGAAGTAAAATGAAATACCTGCAAACATTAATAATAGTAATTCTACTATCACATATCAGAAGGATAGCTGTTTTATCTGGTGCAAGTACTGGTGAGAAGGAGGCTACTTCTGACAACCACTTTGGTGGCTGAGTAGTCATATTCTAGCATTCTATTACATGTTATGTACTGGATTACTTGAGCAGGGTGGTTTCAAGCAGCTGATGCCTTCCTAGGCCTACGCTTCTCCTGTTCAGTTTCTCTTCTGGCTCTTTTTGGCCCCTTGTATTGTAGTTTTATAATTGTACTCCACCTACTTTCCCAGTCCCTCTGTGGACTGTTAGCTGCGCTGACATACAATATCATGTTTTGCTCCCTACATTTCTTTTCGCCCTGTCTCGAACATGGTAAATATCCACTGTTCTTCGGTTTGCTCTAACGTCACTGGATTTGTGGAAAGTTCTTCTCAGCTAATGCTGAGATGAGTCTGTCCATGATGACTCTTGCAAGTATTTGTCCAGCAATAGACAGTAGTGTGATATACCTCTGTAATTTAAAACGTTCCATGTTCACATTCGTTCTTGTACAGAGAGACAATAACAGCATCACAAAGGTCATGTGGTAAGACCCATCTCTCCCACCAGAGCTTAAACATATCGCACGACCTCCGAAAATTTCGGCAGGTATAACATTATATCCAAGAGGTGTATGGCTTTCCAACTTAACTTTCACATCTTTCTGAGTGGGTGAGTTGTCAATTTCCATTCTGACTACATGTTGGGGGTTATTCTGATAGACTGTTACATCGACGTTTGTCCACAAAGAGGTTTTCATAGTGCTTTGTCCAGCAGTGGGAGATAAGATTCCTTGTCAGTAAGGAGGCTATGGATACCGTTTGATTCACAAAGAGGAGTCTGCAACCTGGAGAGTTGGAACATACATGACCCGTAGAACCTCAAGGCAGGGGCGTCGATCCGTGTTTCGGATTGGGGGGAGGGGGGGGACAAAAGTGAAGAAAAAGTTAAAAGAAATCGACGGGCTCTGCGCCCCAAATTGTGATACAGAATTTCGCGCGCGAAGCTCGCCGAAAATTTGACATTTTTGTATATTTGATGGTATTTTATGCTAAGTTTAATGGTTTTATAGTGCTTTCTAATGTTTTTTATAAACATATCTTTGTATTGCATATTATATTTTTCAAGCCAAATTATTGGGGGGGGGACAAATGAATATGTTTGCCCCCCCCCATATTCATTAGTGAGGGCGACGCCCCCCCCCGCCCATAGACGCTGTGACCGTCATATTGCCTCTTTTATTTTCCAGTGTTGGTTTAAGACCTGCGTTTGCTCTAACAGGTCAATCCATCATTTTGTTTTGCATCTCTATCAGTCGTGAATGGTTCGTTTTGCACGACATTTCCCTAGGTCCTATAGGTCATTCAAACTTTAGAATATAATTACCAAACGACTGTATGAGTTCGCTGTAGGTTGTAATTGGGCAGCATTGTTCTGAGATAAACGAAAAAAACACATTATTGTTACTCGTTGAATTTACCCGCCATGCTAAAATAATCCATAGTCAATGTGACGAGATAAGTGCTGAGTATAAAATGTACGTCATAAGTATACATACTTAAGTATACTTGACCGTTTCAAAATACTAAAAGTGAAAATATTTCCTTTACAAGAACCTTTGGGCTGAACTAGCATATAATTTTGGTTGGCAATGGCGCCTGATATGTTTGCAAAGAGTGAGTTTACAACCTACAATTGGATTGTAGATCGTTCTAAACTCAACAGCAATAGTGTTATTAGTATCGCCCTCCTTGCTACTTTTTGCTCTCATGTGTTGGTATAAATTTTATTCCTATACTCAACAGGTGTTTGACTAAGTAAAGTCACGTCATTATTGTTATTAAAAATGTTAAAAACAAACAGTGTAATGAGATATCGAAAAAATAGGTTCACGGGTTGACTTCTTTTGCCATTTATGTATTTCAAATAACATCTTGATTTGAAAATTCAACTATATTTGTAACATATGCAAAACACACTCAAACAGCAGAGCCGAATACGTTGATGTACTATAGAGCTAAATTGCATGTGGGTAAATCATTTCATAAAGGCGTAGCGCATTCTAATTATTATCAAATCCAGACAAGGATTTCACTTAATATGCTATTTGTTCCATTAACGGGACTGAGATATTTATGTCAACGTTTGTATTTGTCCGGAAATTATACAAGGTAACTCGGAAAAAGCAAACACAATTCAAAAGTTCATACACACCCACAGACATTTGTTTCTTATAGTTTTATCAGAGATGTGCTCTACTATTGAGGCCTGTTATATAAAGTGGGTATTCTTCAAAGCCACGAATACACATGTCCAGCAATTCGCCCATAAAACCACAATAGAATAAAAAAAACCCGAATAGTTTTTGATTCGTGAGCAACGACCCAATTCTAAAACCAGAATAAGGTTATTGAAATTATAGATCTCTGATGTAAATTAGTTCAGCTACTTGAAAGTTAAAAAAAAAGAAGTGAAGTATTAAGTGAAAAGCTATTACTTGGAATTCTCAATCGGAGACCAAGAAAGGAGAATTCCATTCTTCACTGGGCATGTAACATAAGATGGAAAAACCCGGCTTAATTGAGATTAATTATTATGCCTGTTTCGTTAGGCGTTACATAGACGTAGAGAGTTAACATTCATGAAATCCGGAAAGAAATCGAGTTTTGCTGAAAAACGCACACACCACAAAAACACAAACACATACAGATGCACATACAAAACAAACACTCACAGCGTATACAACAATACCATTCTTGCACACATTGATTTGTGTGGGTTCACGTTTTTGCTGTTGTTGTTGTTCTGCTGTCTTCCACAACTTAGACTCTTTCTTTGTTCACCGTACTTAATCGTTTAACGAAATAAAGTCTTACTATATAATGGACTGAATTGTTCTTTGATCCACAAAATAAGGGCTATATAACAACGGTACCAAACACAACTAACACAACACACACGACACACACACACACACACACACACCCACCACACACAACACTACACACACACAGGCACACACACACACTCACACAACACACACACAAACAAACACACATACCTAACATACACACATTCACTCATTTTAGCAGCAAGGTATGTCTCTCAGTGATCTCTATTACGAACAGTCAATTATTAATAAACAGGGCTGCTGCAGTAACAAAGAAATATGCATTGAAGATTAGGTATGGTCCAACAACAGTCACCAATATGACGTTACCGGCACACAATTTCTGATTCTGAAATTAAAGGGAGAATGCGCCAGCAACTAACAGGCATAAGTTAAGAAAATATTTTTGAGTTCTTGCCAACCAATCAGATTGCACGTGCACTGCAGGGAGCTGACCATGCGCTGACCAATGCATGCCACGCGACGTGTGTTAGCCGCACCGTGGTAATGTATGCACTGTTTGAATTGATAAGCTCCTCCCCCTATAGCTGTTTCTGCAAGTTGTGTCTTAGGGTAAAACTCTACAAAGACGTAAATAAACACAAATTAACTAATTTATATGGCCTTTGATGAGGGTGAGTATCACACAGTACCCCTTATTAAGGCTGTTTTTGTCACCATGTACTATAATTCTCACAATACTCACAATGTCATTTATTTTCTTAACTTATGCCTGTTAGTTGCTGGCGCCTTCTCCCTTTAAGATAAATTTACTGTTCTACCAATGGGTTCTGTCTATAAAAACATGAGTTAAATCACAAAACATAAACACAATGAAAAATACATAAATACGCAGCACAACATAAAACATCTTTTTAGAAAATAGACAATACTGAGCAGGAAAATTTGAAACTTGCAAATAAATAAATGAAACAAAATAGTGTACATTTTGAATTCAAATGATTAAACAATACATACACAGCTACATACATATTGAATTACAACATATTTACATGTAAGAAGTATTTACAGCAAGCATACAAACAAGAACAGAGCTTGATAAAATTGGAGCTAAAAATAGCATGTTATTGCTGATCGTGGTTAGTCCCATGTGATCAAAAACAAACAATTATGAAGCATTGAACATCTCATTAATTGAAACTTAACAGAATATATACACTGTTACACATTAGGAACATTGACAAGACATTAATATGACATTCTGATTTATAATCTTCGAGAAGTCGTCATGTAATTGCTCAGGAAAAGTGTAAATTTTTAGAACAAGGATTAAATGTTCGGAAACACACACGCAAAAAAAATGTATAAACAGTTGAAACTTTGTTGGGGTGAAAACAAGCACCATTTTGATGCACACATGGTTCTTGAAAGCACTAGACCAGGCAGTATGGTGTTAATGATAACTTTCAGGCATCAAAATGGTGCGTACACGCACCAGAAAAAAATGTGCCGTTTTTATGATAACAACTTGAACACTTTAATTAAGACTATTTTCTTTAATCTTTGGATGGTGGCAAGGATTTAGATTACTTTTAATGTTGTAATTTGAATTATTGGACGTTACGTTTAGAAGTAAGTTATTTCATAATGATGGAAACAAAGTAAAAACAATATGCATGGTCATGGGAGGGATACTTAAAACAAAGGTGGAGAGCCACCATCTGTATATTGTGTTCGTGAACATGCATAGAAGTTATATTCATGTTGTATTCCTTCAGGGGTTAATTTGCTTGAACGAGTGTGTATTTTATGTTGTCTGTGTCTTATTTTGTTGCTAAAGCATCATTTGTAACGCTGTTGCATTTTTTTGTTTGCTTTAGAACTGTGGCAACCTCTCGCTCATTGACTTTTGACTAATGAATATACCGACGTGTACTTTGGCCTCAAAAGAGAGAGAGAAAAACACCATTTGAGCTAATGACATGGATTTTAGTGTGTGTCACCTAGTTGTGTACACTGTCTCTTTTGACGGACAGTGTAATTACAAACAACCCGAACTATATGTTTGACCCGACTGATAGCAACCGGAAAAGCTTGAAACCTCACCAAATCCTTAACGAGAGAAACCCCCACCCCCCCCCCCCACCCACACACACATAGGCCTACTCACAAAAGGCTAGGCAGGCGACCTATCCTATCCGGAAACATTCGAACAATCACCTGACTTCAGATCTTTAAAGGCCATTATTATTATTTGCTATAAATGACCCTCACTGACTTCACGAAATGTTAGAAGATTGTAATTCAAATTAATCCTTTATACACCATCGCCCTTCCGTTTTTCACTACATTGCAAAATAGTAAGAGACCACCGCAAAGCAATCTGCATAATGGTTTCTCTGACATCTTTTATAAGCCTGTGTAACTATACAAGTTAGCTTTCATGTTTTTGCATCTTTCTCCATCAACGCAATCGGCATAATTAGCCTATGGGCCGAGATCAAGCAACATATTTTTTTTTATTTGTATCTGTAGTTAAACGACTTGTTATCTACGAGACCACATTTTGGAAACAAATACTGTAAAAATGGGTACTTCCATAACACGATTACATTTGTGTGTAACATATTTCACTGCTGTCTTATGAAGATGGGAGGTGCTTTCTTCTTCGCCGGTTGTGGTTACCTTTCTGAGGCCGCTTCAAAGTAGGCCTAACGTATTGGCATATTTGTGTTTGTTGGAAGCCTTTCCAAACCATCAAACCCGTTTAACTGGAAATATGAAACTGAATAAAACACCCTACCCCTATAGGGAGGCAAAAATTGCTTCAATTTGTGTTCCAGTCCCTCTGCCATAAGCGCGCCTTTATTGGATAAACTCTCCGCCTTGGAGAAGAAAGGAAGGGAAAGATTATTCATTGAATTCATTTTGAATCATTTGTCATTTTCTACTAACAAGTTATGATTACATGAATTACAAAACCAGGAAGTGATTGTTATTGTCTTTGACAGTCTACTTTTACATGTATATGTCAGAAAGTTGCATTTGTCTCCGATTTGTATTTTACCCTAATAGTCCACAGGTTAACCTTTGTGTTGTTTTCAGTATGAGGCTGTCACTGCCTGGGAGTAAGAGGGTTAAATGTCAAAATACTTTCTACGTATTGTTATAACCAATGTAATGAAAATATGCATTATTATTTTGAATTATTGAAAATGCGCGCATAAAACCCAGACAAACCAAATCAAATCTGATATATGTAATACCAACAAATCAGACAAGATAAGGAGTATTTCAGTATACATGTATATTGCCATATTATTTACTGGGTGCATATAAACGTTTTCTCATTTATGAATAGGCCTACATGTGTGTTTTAATTTGATATGACTGCACACTGTTGATAACAAAAATCTGACACATCCTCTATTGAAAACAAACTGCTGAAATTCGCTTGTTTAAAGTATGATTGCTGTCATCCGTTGCTTGTTTCCATTTTTCAGATTTTGTTGTCACTGTATGCACAAACTGTTGTCCTCCGGAAAGATGGAAACGAAATCAACGATCATATAGCAACAATATTCAACATGTTCATGGTTAAAAATGACTACAGCATAATTTCTCAACCGGCAAACTGCGCTCGTAAATTGAAGTATAATAGGTCCTATCAGGGGCGCAAATCCAGGGGGAACAGGGGGACATGTCCTCTCCCCTCTTCCCCACGAATTTGGAGTGGGGGACACAATAATTATAAATATGTCCCCCCCAACGATTTAGGGGAAAAATATAATTTTCCCAATAATTTTTGTTAACAACGCGCTCGCCCTGTCCCCTCTTCCCCTTGCTTGACGCGAGTTTTGGCGGCTGGCGTGACCGGGAAAAAATATTTGGACCTTGGTTTTGGCTTTGGCGCCGCGGATGAACAAATGATGTACCCCCCCCCTACATTTGAAAATGGATTTGCGCCACTGGGTCCCATGAAAACAAATAGCATTACAAATAGCATTAAGTCTACATTTTGTTGCGTTGTGTAGGCTGCAAAAACTGGGGAGTTAAATTTTACACCGTTAGTACATGATTGATAAATTCATGTATATATAAATGTAGATGTCAAAGTGACTTATTTATCTATTTATCAATCAACGGTATACATAGCTCATGCTTGGCAGCTCGAAGGCTGAATCGCGTACGGCACACAATATTGGACCATGTATCCTTCAGCAAGGCAAAAGCTATACAGTGCCATAGAAGGGGCCCGAAGAATGTTGATAGTGTTGGAATGGCCATCACATCGGGTGTTCACCCTTCTCTTTTCGATGAAGTGTGTGGGTTCTTTTACGTGCTGAGGTGTTTCTGTCTCATAACGGGACCTCCGGCTTTACATCCTATCTGAGGGACGAGGTAATGGGGATAAGTGCCTTACCCAGGGAACAACCGCTATGAAAAGGACTAGAACCACGGACCTTTCGGCCAGGGGGCCAAACTGGTAACCACTAAGCCATGACGCCTCCGCTGATGTTAAGTTTTCAACATCCCTTGATGTACTCTTGGTGTTTCAAGCCATTATTTTGGTGTCTACATAACACCCAGAGTGTTGAACTTCAACACCAGTTCTGGTATCTATATTAAGCAACAGTATAAGTCCTAAAAAATTGTTATGTACCCTCAGCGCCGACCATAAAATGCGAAAAATCAGGGTTCCGATTTTTTTGTTTTTAAGCTAGACCCAAAATATACAAACTTACCATTTTCGGGAGAAAATGTCAGATTTGAGCGAAAAATTTACCACAATTCCTATTCAATGACTTAAAACCGCACTTTTATATGCATTTTGCCCATTTAAAAGACCAATAAAAAATATATTGGAACTCAACTCTTGCACAGTTTTGTCCTACATATACTTGCACAATACACTACGTACATGTATATTGGTTACATCCGGGTTTTGCTGTGGTTAAAAAAAAAAAAAATCGACCGACCGACCCAATTTTTAAAATTTCCCTCTGGAGGGCAAAATAACATTTTTTTCGCCTAATATAAAGGGGAATAAAAGAAGAACTTTCCCCGTAAATTAATGTGCATTCGGTGAATCCCAAACATTTCTAGCTATCCAACAAAGAAAGTTCAAGCAAAATTGGACAAGCCGTTCAAGAGTGACAAACCTGTTTAATTTAAATGCCTAGATGATGTAATGTGTAGTTATATATGTTGCAACATGTCCATCAATGACATTTTATATTCCTTGTCGATTGTAATAATAATACAGAATTTTGTCAGCACTTCTTAATATCTTTTTTTTTATTTCGTTTTCCACCTCTTTACTTTGGAATTGCCCGATAACCTATGTGAAAACTTGTCCATAAATTCGTCGTTGTTTTTACGAAGTGTAACATTTGCGCGAACAGCGCGAAAAGCGACTTACGAGATATTCGCGTTTAAAGTTTAACGGCATTTTCCAGTGTCAAAATTAATGCATTAATCTTGTCAAAACTTAGGAAAAATACAACATTTGGTTATAAATGAACTGTATTTTTTGAAAATCGAAAAGATTTCCACTGAAAATCTTTAAAAATTACTATATCATAAGCCAAAGTAAATGTTACAGTTCGTAAAATCCCTTGTTTTTGCCATAATCCATATGCTGTGTAATTAAGCGAAGTTTTTACGAACTGTAACACAGCACAATGTTACACTTTGTAAAAACAGGCAACCATGTGTGGTCCATGCATACTATACGCGCTTACGAAGTGTAACGCAGAGCATTAGGCCTATAAGGCACACGATACACGGCGGGTTAAAGGGGTATGTTAGAAAAATATGATATTTCTCACTGAATAGGCCCTATATAGCAAATATTTCTATGCCTCCGCCCCGTGAGGCAGCCGGAGACACTATATTTTCGGCTTGTCCGTCTGTACGTCCATACATCCGGACGTCCGTGTGTCAGTACGCCTAGCTTCAAAGCATCCGCATTTTCTTGTGAACGAGATTACTGAAGTACCACTGGAGGGATTTTAATGATACTTATACCAAGGATGGACCACAAGACAAGGATAACCTGATTGGATTTTGGGACAAATCCTTCAAAGGGTCAAAGGTCAGAGGTCAATGAACATTAAAGGCTTTAACTATGATAGCATGTTGTGAAGGCCGATTATACAATCAAATGGCAATTCATCAGAAAGGTCGTTCATACCAGTATTTCGTTGAAGAATAGCTTCGGGCACTTTTTCAGGATGGCCAAACGCAACCAACACACTGTATGGGATGTCTTGTGCCCCCCCCTTAAGAACAAAATAATAAATAAATAAATAAATGATCTGAAATTAAACCAAAAACTACTCATCTTCAAACTTCACTTCATATTCCAATTCATATATTAGAAAAAAAAAAACATTTTCCAATTGATTTGAGGCGTGCTAATCTTTTGATTTACACCTCCATTGGCAAGGAAATTATATAAACTGATGTTCATTTATTTACATACATTTATACATCAAACTGGAGTATGCGTTTAACTAACTGCTGCTACATAGTAAAAAAATAACACCTCAAAATTAACAATCAGCTAAACGCGAGCAAGAGGATATTCACAGTTATCTAATATTGATGGTGTTATGTTTCTTTGTACCTGTACACAACGATACCATAACAAAGATTCATCAAACTAGAAATTTCATTGTCATTGTATTATTCTCAGTAACTGAATTTCAGAAATAACCTTGCTCAGAAGTAGCGTTCGTGAATCGGAATATGTTAGGATTCATTGGGTCCCTAGCATCATGATTTAATGTTGTCAAGGCCTTGAATTCTCATCACGCGAAAGGTCCATCCGGGTCGAGTTCTAGTCATCGTTCGTTCTCTTGGAATCAAACTGTCGGAGCGCTAAAAGGCGGCGTGGACTAAACTCTCCATGGAGTGGATGTGGGCGCACATCTAAGGCTTGACATTACATCAGGGCTATGTTGTGCAAATTTCGAGTCGAGACCACGTTTATTTGTACACAAGGCACCTGTAAGTACCTCACTTACCATTCACATCATTTTACTATTATCGGTTAAACATTTGTATAAGGATCTTGGAAGAAGTTTATTCTGTCTTTCGACGAAATTTGCTTTTGCGCATCGGTGACGTATACGCATAGTATTCCCAGAAGCTGTGATTTAAATTGACATTAGCTTGCACTGCTACCAGCGTGTTACCCATTCTGATAAGTGTGCGGGCAGTACGGGGTTCTGTAATCGGCAAATAGTAAAAGCAACCAGAAGAAATGTATATAGGCAAGTGCTAATGACGATGGGGACTTATAGTCTTTTTCAAACTTCGAACAATGGCCGCTGAATGTTTTCGATTCCAATACGAATGATGTTTCTCCTCCGTATGCAGATTGCTGGCAAGTTTTCACCTCTCCTCACCGGTTCGCTATAATGCGTTGTGTCTTTACAGGGCATACTGCCCAGGCGATGAGCCTATTAAGCACTTGATTTTGATGCTACATTGCACAAACCAGAAATATAGTGGACCACAATGCCCGTGAGATAAGAAAATGTGTGGTGATCGGGAGGAAAGTCACGGATCACTGAAATTCGCCCAAACAAAAATTCAGGGTAGCGTCTATTGTCTCCATGGTGTTCCATGAGCTGTCGCAGGGAAAAGGCCAATAGAGATGATGCACGCAGTACACTTACAACCAAGCCGAGGCCACAGCCACTTCGATCCAGGCGAGTTCTAGGACGCATCAGCGCTCGGGTAGCGGAAGAGGCTTCGCGATGCTTCAGAAACGATCCTTATGCTTTAGAGGACAAAGCGTTCTATCGCCGAAAAATGCTGGATACATGACATGAGCGAGTCCTGATATGCATCGACCATGAGCTCGCCCGTAAACCCATCTTCCCAAGAAGAAATTAGGCGCGTGTTACTACGAGCAAGCACCTGATAGCGCAGATCGACAATGCTAAGGCCCGGATGGCTCCGTTGTTAGAAGAGCCTTACTTGCGCCTCATGTGATATCGGACAAGCTTGAGGGCATAATGAATTAAATTCAGAACGTTCGCTATAACGATCAACAATCGCTACAGCAAACTGCTGATACCATACGAATGACTGTAGATGTTCGAGGCGTTCTGCGATACTGTCTTACTACGAAACCGAACCGTTTGTCCTATGCATGGATAAAAAGACGCAACAATGGTTGAATCTTTTAGGCTCTGTGTAACTCTCACTGCGTCGCTCATTTGAACATTCAAGATGGATATAAAATGAGTTTTGACACAAGGGTTTGCTGAAATAGGCCGCGCGTGGTATTTCTATTTTGTCTTATTACAATTATAACGGAGAAATAGCTTTTTATCCACTGTCATCGCTATCGCACAAGCCTGAATGATTGTGTTATTAATTACAACGCTGACAAAAGGCAAAGAGAAAGGAAACGGATTGATATGTAGTATGTTATGCGCAGTTAACAGCGTGCTATTCGCCCAGTGCCATCCCAATCAACGCACATGTACCTCTTGCAACTCTGGATAACCTGTCTAAATAACGGTTCGCCTATGTCATTTTCTAGGTTGTGAACTTTTAACGACGGCAAGACAATTTCAATGCTCCGCTTTGATATGAACCGAAACATATCAATTCCATCAAGTCACATTCATTTTATGGGGTTTAGATCTCTTTCGTTTGAAACGAGGGACTGCCATTAAACATACCACGAATAGAAAATAACAATTGTTCGCTGTTGCACGTTTAACGATCGCTTTCTGTGGGCGAAATATTTTTAAGATCTATACTGCAACTTATGAACTCAGTTCAGTTTCTGTCATGGTAAGTCGATGACTAAAAGTTGGGCGTGCATTAACAAAATCAAGTGCAGTATCAAGTGAACTTCGCAGCAAAAGAAATTATAAACCACACAAAAAAATTATCTTTGCGGAATGATATCTTGTACATTAAGTATTGCTTTGCCTTGTAGCAATCGAATAATGCCAATGATGGTTTTTTCTTTCTTACACCTATAACGTAATAGGTTCCAGCAGATCTGTTGCGCTGTTAAACAATTAAGTAACGTATTTGGTCCTTTCAAAGTTAAGTAGTGTCATATCAAAAACCTGGAACTAATAAAATGAAATCTCACAAACATTTCTTATTCAGCGACCGCGACGGTCAGAGTTATTTTATGGCATGGATGTCATACGAAAACTCGATTAGTAAGTTGATAAAGTGTACACATTCACATGTATAAATACAGGGGCGGAGGAACGTATTTTTCCGCGTTGGGGCAAAGCCAAATTTAAAAGCATTTTGCGCATTTAGATATTTTCACCTTCAATTTAAGTTTCTGCTTGAAATTGATGTGTGTTGCGGGTGTTATGTAACTTGAGCAAACTTTATTTGAAGGGGAGTTCTGCTCGGTAAAATATAGAGTATGTATATTTTCGCTGAGTGATGCGAGCTGGTTAGGAAAATTTTTGGAAATTTGAAGTTATAAAACTTGCGGCTTGGTTTTATTCTTGCGCTAATTACAACTCTGATCTGTGTTTTGTAGAGTTTAAAAAAAAAATATGAAGAAAATCATGTTCTTAGATGAAAAGAATCCATAGAAAAACCGATGGAAGGAAAACACTTTTGGGAGTTTATTTTCATTACAGACACGAAATAGACCGTATTTTCTTGAAAAAATGTTTCATTTGATCTTCATTGTGTGCTTAAACATGCCAAGATATGCCTGAGTTTCAAACTGCGTATCCACGCGTAAACGGACCCGGAAGGCTACACTCTGTCGAATATAGAGAGGGCCTGACATTCAATCCCTAACAGGACCTTTATCAAAAGGTAAGATGTTTTGCTCTTCTTGCCTATCTGGTTTTTTTTTTTTTCTTTGTTGGGAGGGGGGGGAAGTGCCCGCCGCCCCCGTTCGTCCGCCACCCCTGGTATGAGTATGGTAGTTGTTTTTCGGCGTATCCAAGAACTGATGAGAGGAAGTCGCTGTCGCAAAACACTTGCAAAGCGTAAAATTCGGTATGTGATAATGATACATTCATCTAGCGCATCGGCGTGAGCATGGCTTCATGGCAACTATGCCTCCTGGCAACCAGTGCATAATTATCGCTGTCTCATCTGCGCTCAGAAGTGTTTTGTTAGGGTCTATTGAATGCGCAGTACAGACGCTAGTTTTGCTCACGTGCATTTGCTTTTGGCCCTATCTCAGAACATGAGGCAGAATGATCATGCGTCTACTCGTCTTTGGTGTTGGGTGCTAGACGGTCAGCCACTGATTCTGAAAGTTATTTCTTAAGCTGGATCTGAGAGCGGGAGAGCTTGCCAGTATGACTTCTTGCAAGGTATTTTGTCCAGCAACAGACACGCAGCAGTGTGATTTATTACTGTGTGCGTCCAAACAGCCTGATTTTCACTTTCGTGCTCTGCTACAGAGATACAATGACAGCCATCAACAAAGGTCAGTGTTGTAAGACCCTTCTCTACCAGCTAGAATGCACGGACCTGCCGCAAAACCTTCTACTGCTGTGCTACCAGATGTTTTGGTTGCGTTTTCTCACTTACAGTGTATACTATTCACTTTTTTCGTGAATGGAGACTTGTCAATTTCCATTCTGGACTGCTCGTGCTTGGCGTTTCAGTGGCATTATGTTGCAGGTGAGATGAGAGCGTTTGTCATAGTCCTTGCCGTCCAGAGTAAGAAGGCTGTGGATGCCGTCTGATGCCCTACAAAAGGATGCTGCCATCGGTGAGTTTGCGAACATATACGTCACGGTAGAACCTTATAGTAAGCTCGTCTGTTTCTAGTGTCTTGCCGCATAAAGCTGCCTGTTTTAGTAAATCGGCCAGGTCAACGCAGTCATTTTGTTCTGCATTTACTTTCAGTTTGCAACTTGTGTAGTTTTGCAGGCAGTGCCTGCTTTGGCTGCTTGAATGCTTCTGCCTCTGCAAGAGGACCGTCTTTCTCATAACAGTGTTGTTCCTCTCGGAGGAGTTCCTGGTTCTTGTTGGGCGGGCTCTCGTCTGAACCGAATGCTCTGATCTTCCAGGTTTGTGTAGCCTACTATGCATGACTATCGCCCAGCAATTTCCTCCGAAGGACAGATTTGATCCAGTGCCACTGTATACTCTGTAGGTTCAGGGTATGATGCCTATTGAGCGTGTCCCCTTATTGTTTATAATTATGCTTTAATTCTGCAATCTAGGATTTAGCTCATGCAGGGCCTGTTTGACTTGCTTGCGTTTTCTTTCATTTTCCAGTTGTGTAGAACCGTCATACAAGTCCGTTGTAATGCTCAGACACTGTCTCCGTAGCGAAGTATTTTAATAAAGCCATACCTTCCATTGTCATTAACAGCACGCCACTGCGTGGCCGGGCCGGCCCACGGACCTCCTGGCCAGTTATCAGAGTTTTACGCCTCCGCTTTTATTGCAAATGGCCCCATGATGGGGATCAAATGTCTGCCCACACTGACTATAAGACAAGAAAACGGGCAAAGAATGATAAAATCAGCTTCAGAATCATTTCACAACGCTGAACGATAGTATAAATAAACACCTGCCATAGAACCTGTGGTTAGGGGAATACGTGGTTTTTGTCGTGAAACACTGCTGGCATTCAAAGTGTTCAAAATTTACAGCCTGGACATTAACGTCGCACGGGCCGTTCCAAAATTCGTCGGCGTTCATCCGCCACCGTCGGAATCAGCTTACCTACGGACGTTTGATTGACCGCGCCTCGAGCGAACGCGTTCAAACCAAACTTGCTCGTATCCATCATTCATAAATACACGTAACCATACGACAGTTCGCGTTGTAACGAGTTCGCTCGAGGCGCGTCAATTCGAAACTGCTCGTTATAGCGATACGACGGTTTCGGGATGAACGCACGACAAATGTTCCAAATCAGCCTTATCGAACGGTCGGCGCCGGCAGTTTAAGCGTTTAACCTAATCAGTGTGCGTCCGCTGGTCATGCGGGAACGTGCACATAACCGCGAGTTTGCAATTTGAGCGAAAATCTTAAAATCGTCGGCGGCGATCAAGAACAATATTCTTCGGGTAACATCATCGTTATGTTAGTTTTTCTCATAAAACGCAAGCAAATTCATGTACGTTATGAATCTCAATCACTGTTTCAACACACCATTTTGTAAGTATGAAAACTACCGCCAGGTATTGAATAATGAACGGGAGAGTAATGGAACTTGCAAATCCCAAAACACAAATCTTTAAGGAGCGTAGGCTCAATTCTGTGTAGAAAGCTTCTTTCTTTGCAGGATCCGCCTGAAGTGATTCCACAGACGCTGCGGTGGCAGGCGTTGATGTTTTGTTTTGGAAGTGATTACGAGACATTTGGGGGTGTCTATTAGTAGGGTATGAATGGTATGGTATCTTGCTCACCCAATTTTCCCAAATGTAAGTTGTAACTTCGGATAGACTTCCTAGATAAAACGGCTTGCAGTTCATCAAACTTTTCGGATTAATCATTTTATAAGATAAGAAGTCTTGTGTGTGGCGATGGATATGCGTTGTTGCGCTCATTCTTTAGACAAAAAAAAGAAATGTTCTCTCGTTGAATTTCCCCATGGCTAAAATTCCATGTAGTTCAATGTGAGCGACGTAGTGCCAGAGTTTGAAAAAAAATTGTATAGTCATGCAGTATACATACTAAAGAATACTTGACGCCAGTTTCAATACTTTAAAGATTATATTTCTTCTTTACACAGCCCTTTGAGGCTGAACGTATAAGAAGTTGTGTTTGCAATGGCCCTACATATAATTGTCAAAGAGTGAGTTTATAACCTACATTGGATTGTAGATCGTTTCTAACTCAGACAGAATAATGTTATTGTATTGCTTCCGTGTATTTTTTGCCTCCAGTTGTTGTATAAATCTCTATTTCTTCTCAAACAGGGTGTTTAACATACAAAAAAATCATCGTCATTATTGTTAGATAAAAATGCTTAAAAAACAAAACAGGTGTACGATGGAATTTATCCGCGACAAAAAAATAGTTTCAATTGACCTCTTTGTGCACTTTTACTGGCTTTGAAAATAATTATCTCTGATTTGAAAACAAAGCGGTAGCGTGTGTGTTGAAATATGAAAATACACTCAACAAAGAGCACGATACGTTGCTGGTCCACTATATCGCCTAATACGATTGTTGGGTAAATCATTTTCGTAAAGGTGTAGTACATGGTTAATCATTACTCAAATGCCAGACAAGGATTTCTACTATGGATTGCTATTTGTTCCCATACACGGATCATGAATGATCTATGTCCAGGACGTTTGTGATTTGTCCGGAACTGTAAGCTACAAGGTAACTCGGAAAAAGCAAAACGATCAATAAAAGTTCAATCACACCCACGCGAGACTTTTTTGTTTCCTATATTTTATCAGCGAATCTTGTTGCTGTACTATGAGGCTGTTATATAAGTGGGTATTCTTCAAACGCCACGAAGATTACAGGTCCAGTTCACATTCGCGACATAAAAACCAACAATTACGAATAACAAAAAAACCCGAATCAGTTTTGCATTCGTGGAGCAACGCCAATTTAAACAGATAAGGGTTATTTTGAAATTATAGATCTCTGATGTAAAATTTATGTTCAATGTTGAATTTTAAAAAAGTGATAAATTAACTGAAAGCGATGGTACTTTGATTCCTTCATCGGAGACAACAAGAAGATTCTTTCCATTCTTCACTGCCGACAATGGGAAAATCTCAGGGCTTAATGAGAATATGCCTGTTCCGTTAGGGCGGTACACGGACGTAGGAGTTAGAACATTCATGAAAGCCGCGAGGTAGGAAATTCGGGTGTTCTGGCTGAAAACCACACATCCACAGAAACACAAACAACATCGAGATGCACAATACACAAACAAACACTCACACGCAGATTACCACGCATACCAATTTCTTGCACACAGTTGATTGTTGTGGTTCACGTTTTTGCTCGTTTGTTGTTGTTCTTTCTGTGTTCTCCAGCAACTTAGATTTCTTTGTTCACCGTACCCTTTATTGCGTTTAACGAAATTACAAGTCCATATATAATGGGACTGAATTGTTCTTTGATCCCAGCACAATAAGGCTATTATAACAGTACACAACACACATACAGCACACACACACAGCACACCACAACACACACACACACAGCACGACACACGACACACAGCACACACACACAAAAACACACATACCTACATACACACATCATTCATTTTGTAGCACAAGTATTCTCCCAGTGCCATCTCTATTATGAGAACAGAATTATTAATACAACAAGCAGAGCTGCTGCAGTAAACAAAAGAAAATGCATTGACATTAGGTTATCGTCCAACAACAGCTCAAAATATGACGTTACCCACACAATTTTCTGATCTGAAATTTAAAGGGGAGAAGGCGCCAGTCCCAACTAACAGGCATAAGCTTAACGATAATATTTGAGTTCTTGCCAACCAGATCAGATTGGCACGGTTGCGTGCACTGCCAGGGACTGACCATGCGTGACCGAAGGCATGCCACGCGACGCTGTGTTAGTCCGCCACCGTGGCTAATGTATGCACTGTTCTGAAATTGATAAGCTCCTCCCCGCTATAGCTGTTTTCTGCCAAGTTTTGCTCTTAGGGGCTTAAAACTTACAAAGTACGGTAAATAAACAGCGAAGATTAACTAATTTATCATGCGCCTTGATGAGGTGAGTATCCACACAGCTACCCCTTATTAAGGCCTGTCTCTTGTCACCATGCTACTTTATAATTTCCTCACAATACTCACAATGTCATTTATTTTCTTTAACTTATGCCCTGTTGTTGCTGGCGCCTTCTCCCTTTAAGATAAATTTAACTGTTCTACCAATGGTTCTGTACTAGTAAAAACATGCAGTGTAAATCACATTAACATAAACACAATGCAAAAAACTACATAAATTACGCCAGCCACAACATAAAAACATACTTTTTAGAAATATAGACAATACTGAGCAGGAAGCGCGAAAATTTTGAAACTGTGCAAATAAATAATTGAAACAAATAGTGTTACATTTTGAATTCAAATGATTAAACGAATACATACACAGCTACATACGTATTGAGTGTGACAACACTATTTACAATGTAAGAAGTTAGTTACAGCAACGCATACAAACCAAGAACAGAGTCTTTGATAAAATTGGAGCTAAAAATAGCATGGTTATGGCTGATCGCTTGCGTTAGTCCCATGTGATCCAAAAACAAACAATTATGAGCATTGCAACATTCATTAATTGAAACTTAACTAGGAAATATATTACACTGTTACACGATTAGGAACATTGACAAGACATTAACTTATGACATTCTGATTATAATCTGTCGAGAATCGTCATGCTGTAATTGCTCATGGAAAAGTGTCAATTTCTGGAACAAGGTTAAATGCCTTCGCGAAAACACACTCACGCAAAAACAACTGTATAAAACAGTTGAAACTTGTGTTGGTGGCGGTTGAAAACAGCCAGAGCAACCATTTTTGATGCCACACATGGTTCGTGAAAGCACCGTAGCACCAGGCCAGTATGGTGGTTAAGTGCATAAAGCTTCAGGCATCAAAGATGGTGCGGTACACGGCACCACGAAAAAAAAATGGTAGGCCGTTTTTACTGATAACAACTTGAACACTTTTAAGTAATGACTATTTTCTTTAATCTTTTGGATGGTGCAAGGATTTAATTACCTTGTTGAAGTGTTTGTATATTTGAATTATTGGACGTTAGCGTTTAGAAGTAAGTTATTCATAATGATGGAAACAGAGCTAAAAAACAAATATGCATGGTCTTGGGAGGCCGATTACTTAAAACAAACGGTGTGCAGAGCCACCATGCTGTTATATTGTTGTTCAGGTGAAACATGCATTAGAGTCTATATTCATGTTTGTATTCCGTTCAGGGAGTTTAGGATTTGCTTGACACGATCGTAGTGCTGATTTTATGTTGTCTTGTGTCTTATTTTGTTGCTAAAGCCATCAATTGTAACGCTGTTGCATTTTTTTTGATTGCCTTATAGAACTGTGGCAGACCTCTCCGCTCACTGACTTTTGACCCTAATGAATATAACCGACGTGTACTTTGGCCTCAAAGAGAGAGAGAAAAAACACCATTTGAGCTAATGACATTGCGATTTTAGTGTGTGTCACCTAGTTGTGTACACTGCTCTCTTTTGACCGGACATGTGTAATTACAAACAACGCCGAACTAAATATTGTTTGACCGACTGATAGCCAACCGGAAAAGCTTGAAACCTCACCAAATCCTTGAACGAGCAGAAGCCCCCACCCCCCCCCCCACACACACACATAGGGCCTACTCACAAAAGGCTAGGCAGGCGACCTATTCCTATCCGGAAATACGATTTCGAACAATCACCTGACTACAGATCTGTTTAAACGCCGCCATCTATTATTATTTGCCATAAATGACCCTCACTGCACTTTCACGAAATGTTAGAAGATTGTTAATTCAAATTAATTCCTTTTCATACACCATCGCCCTTCCGTTTTTCACTACATTGCCAAAATTAGTAAGAGACCACTCGCCAAAGCCAATCCTGCATAATGGTTTCTCATGACATACTTATTAAGGCCTGTGTACTATACAAGTTAGTCTTTCATGTTCTTGCATCTTTCTCATGCAACGCAATCAGAGCATTAATTTAGCCTTGGCCGAGATCAAGCAACATATTTTTTTTATTTGTTATCTGTAGTTAAGACGACTTGTTATCTACGAGACCACCATTTGGAAACAAATACTGTAAAAATGGGGGTTACTTCATAACACGATTACATTTGGTGTAACATATTTCACTGCCCTGTCTTATGAGATGGCGAGGTGCTTTCTTCTTCGCCGGTTTGTGGTTACCTTCTGAGGCATCCGCTTCAGAAAGTAGGCCTAACGTCATTTGGCATATTTGTGTTTTGTTGGGAAGGCTTTCCAAACATCAAACCCGTTTAACTGGAAATATGAAACTGAATAAAACGGACCCTATAACCCTATAGCGGAGGCAAAAATTGCTTCAATGTTGTGCTTCCAGTCCCCTGCCATAACGCGCCGCCTTTATTGGATAAAACTTCTCCGCTTGGAGAAGAAAGGAAGGGAAAGATTAGTTCGATTGAATTTCATTTTGAATCATTTGTTCATTTTCTACTAACAAGTTATGATTACGATGAATTACAAAACCAGGAAGTTGATTGTTATTGTCTTTAGCAGTCTACTTTACATGTGATATGTCAGAAAGTTGCATTTGTCTCCGATCTTGTATTTTATCGCCTAATTGTCCACAGGTTAACCTTTGTGTTGTTTTCAGTATGAGGCTGTCACTGGCCCTGGGAGTAAGAGGCGGTATAAATGTCAAAATACTTTCTACGTAATTTGTTATAACCAATTGTCAATGAAAATATGCATTCATTATTTTTGATTATTGAAAATGCAGCGCCCTAAAACCCATGGACAAACCAAATCAAATCTGATATATGTAATACCAACAAATTCAGACAGCATAAGGAGTATTTCAGTGATACATTGACTAATATTGCCAGTATATATTACTGGCGGCTGCATATTAAACGTTTTCCTCATTTATGAATAGGCCTACATGTGGTGTTTTTAATATTGATATGACCCATGCAACACTTGTTGATAACAAAAATCTTGACACCATCCTCTATCGAAAAACAAAACTGCTGAAATTCGCTGTGTCTTTAAAGTATGATGCTGTCACTCGTTGCTTGTTTTCCATTCTTGTCAAGATTTTGTTGCTCACGTGTCATGCAACAACTGTTGTCCTCCGGAAAGATGAAACGAACATCAACGCATCACTATAGCCAACAATGACTTCAACATGTATCATGGTTAAAAAGACTATCAGCGATAAATTTCTCAACGCGCAAACTGCGCTCGTACAATTGAAGGTATAATAGCGTCCTATCAGGGGCGCGAAATTCAGGGGGAACAGCGGGACATGAACCCCCCCACGAATTGGAGGGTGGGCCGACACAATAATTATCAAAATGATCCCCCCCCCCCACGATATTCAGCCGGGGAAAAGATATTTTCCCAATCAGTTTTTGTTTACACACCACCCCCCCCCCCCCACTGCTAGCATGCAGTGTTTCGCGCCTGGCGCTGCACCGCGAAAAATAATATTTTGGGGACCTGGTTTTGGCTTGGCGCCCGCCGGCATGACAATTATGTCCCCCTCCCTACATTTGAAAAATGGATTTTGCGCCACGTGGGTCCCATGAAAACAATAGCATTACATCAATAGCAGTTACGTCCTACATCTTGTTGCCTTGGTGTAGCGCCCTGCAAAAACTGCGGGGTTAAATTTACAGCTTAGTACATGATGATAAATTCATGTATATAGTAAAATGTAGATGTCAGATAGTGACTATTTACTCTATTTTATCAATCAACGTATACATTAGCTCATTGCTTGGCAGCCTCGAAGCTGAACTCGCGTATCGGCACACAAATATGCTGACCATGTTATCCTGCAGGCAATGGAAAAGCTATACAGCTGCCATAGGAAGGGCCGAAGAATGTTATAGTGTTGGACATGGCCATCACATCGCGGTGTCACCCTTCTCTTTTTCGATGAAGCTAGTGTGGTGGGTTTACTTTACTACGTGCTGAGGTGTTCTGTCTATAACGGACCTCCGGGCTTTACATCTATCTGGAGACGAGGTTTTAATGGATAAGTGCCTTAACCAGGGGAACACCGCTTATGAAAAGACCTAGAACCACGGGAGCTCTTCGGCCAGGGGGCCAACTGGGTAAACCACTCAAGCCATGGACGCCTCGCTGATGGTTTAAGCTTTTCAACATCCCTGTGATGTACTCTTGGTGTTTCAAGCCATTATTTGGGTTCTACATAACACTCCAGAGTGTTGAACTTTCAACCACCAGTTCTCCAGCGGTGTATCTATCATAAGCAACAGTATAAGTCCGCTAAAAAATTGTTAGGTGTTG
>JZLH01S0448080.1:47982-59503 GCA_001188425.1 Eucidaris tribuloides
ATGTCCCTTGACTTTTTGTAATGAGAGCATCCTTCTGTCAGCCACTCGACAAAAATAAGGTGCGAACTGTTTCTGATACAAATGATGTTGGCGAGCATAAACATTGGTAATTATTCAAGTTTTTTTTTTAATCCTATAGAACCGAGTACAAGTTTTAAAGAAAAATGAGTAGTTATCATCATAGCCGTGGTCAAATTTGGGCCGAATACAAAAAAGTGAGTGTAAATTTGGTCAAGGAACTCAAATGTCTATTAAAGTTGCCATTCTAGTTTTTCTCGTCACGAGAGCAAATTTATTCGTAGCCCAGAACCCCCCCCCAAAAAAAAAATAAAAATAAAAAATAAATAAATAAATAAAATAAAAAATAAAATAAATAAATGAATAAAAATATAAAAAATAAAAATAAATAGAAAAAAAATCTTGCCACTAGAAATAATGTTTAGATAATAAAGTTGTGACAAAAGTCAATTATGGCAGACATAGGCCTATATTGCTATCATCTGGCTCGTCTTTTGTTTTAAATTCTGGCTGATGTAATTTTTTACGCTTCTAGCTATAATTTCAACATCAATTGCTAGTGTAAATTCGCCTAGAGGTCAAACGAGCGAGATTCGTTCAAGGGCAAGTTTCCGGGGAAAGTTTAAACTATGCCAAGGACCCTTTCAATATTCACTCTCCCCTCCTGTAGCTAGATTCGTAATTACAATTTACGCATGTGTTTGTGCAGAACAAAGATTATTATTCTATTCCAGTCTTGTGAAAACAGAGATTTGAAGGAAAAACTAGACGTGATGGCTTCATAACCTCTACGCTAGCAAAACAGGAAATTCGGAAAAGCGAGACACCAAATAAATTTCAACATTGTGGTCCAAAGTTCCTTTAGAATATAATGGTATTCTTTCGCCGCGATCTATTGTAGTTAAAAACAAATTGTTAAATGAAATTGAAAGCATGCGTAGACGGCATGTTAGCTGCTGACCGGCTATTGTCGATAGGCAATTATAGAAACGTTGGTGTTTTCTCCGGGGGAAGTGTTTTCGAAATCTTATAGCTTTAAAGTGATAGGCTAACATTGTGGAGCTTCAATTAAAAAAATTGTCAAATTTTGATATCTGAACTACATAGTAGTGTTCATATGGACAAATAAACACCCTAGAATAAAAAAAAGTTTGGAAAGTTACACTGCCAATGGCAAGTTATGCATGAATAAGCAATTAAAACTCGGGGCGAGTTTAAATAGCGTAGGTGTACACACAGTAAGTCTACGATTTTCACTTTTTTTTTAAAGCACTAAATAACCATTTTGAAATACAATTTTTTCAGGGCGTCATTTTTAGACCTTATCAAAGACAATGGTAGCATGGGGAATCATGTAGCTCAGATTTTTTTAACTGTGGTAAATGTTAGCCAATGCCTTTAAAGTATTATTAAAGATAATTTTCTCAATTCAATGTGGAAGCACTAGTTTAGTTTGGCGATTTCTTTTATTTGAAAGGTTTATGCCCAAAAGTCACATCACATCAATAACAGATTCTCAATGTCTATCCTTTTTATTTATTAATTAATGAAAAATCTCGGGGGGGGGGGGAACCCGAGATTTTCGACTATATTTGACATTTTAGCATCCAAAGCGTTAATAAGGTAATAAGGTTATTTGAATTATACCACATCTGAAAGATCAGCCTCTGCTCCTTTAGATGAGGTATAATTCAAATAACCTTAACACCTTATTAACGCTTTGGATGCTAAAATGTAAAAATATAGTTGAAAATCTCGGGAGTCCCCTCGATAGTTTTCATCAATTAATCAATTAATAAAAACAAAACGAAAGACATTCAGAATCTGTTATTGGTGTGATATGACTTTTGGGCATAAATCTTTCAAATAAAAAAAAAATCGCCAACACTAAACTTGCGCTTCAACGGGAAGAGTTCAGTTTGAGTGCTAAAAGAAAATAATACCAATACAATTTGCATGACGTGTAAGGAAAATCTTACAGACCAAGGACAAACGAAAACGAGGCAGAACGTCTAAAAAAAAATACCGATCAAAACGATTTTATCTACCTATATCGTTGTGGCTCGCTTTGAAATCGATTCGGTAAGGCTAAGGCTCAATATCCTGGTACTGCAGTGGGAGAGGAAGCTCTGAACATTGACTGAGATGACATTATACCAATGAAACCTCGAGAACTAATAGTCAATGAAGACTATTACAAATAATTATTTCCAACCATTACTTTAAACATCGGTCAACGCACAAGTAAAAGTTCGATCAAAATAAAATTTGACAAATAATAGGACCACGCAATGCCTTGCCTGTCAACCAAATTGTGGTCTCGGGAAATTTTCTGATGGTAGTGTAAGTAATGCAATTTTATCGACTGACAATATATGCTGTATATTATTCTTGTAATTTGCAGCTAAAAACAACTATATTTCCTTGTTTGTCACTAAAAAGTTCGTTACCTTACAAAATTGATTTGAAGCATAGAATCCATACTCACTAGTAATCTGGGATGGCATATATACCTCCATTAAGGACCACACCTACCCCAACATTTCCCTGATTGGCTATTATCGATCTGTCGTTACATGCATCATCAAGCAGAGTTGCAACATTTACTCTTTGTAAAAATAAAAAAGGCGAATTAATAAATGTCATCCAAAGTATAAAAGCTATAAAAACAGATTTGCTCGAATTATATTAAATGTCGATGACTAATAACTATACTCCGAACTTAAATCTTTGTACTCAGTAAAAATGACAATCTACTAAGAGTACATTATTAAATTTGCCTGTGTAATATCATAAACGGACTTGTTCAAAATTACTTGAAAGATTTAATTACTTTTAGAACTTCATCTATATTGACTCGTTATGCCACAACTTGCCCATTATATATACCAAACCAAATACAGATTACTTCAAATGATCATTTCAATACCATGGCTCTATAACCTGGAATAACTTACCTCATTCTGTCAGGGCTTTCACTTCTCTTATTCCATTTAAACGAAAGTTTAAATTTGAATTTGTCTTTTGCAACCTTGCCATATATATCACTGCAGCACATATTTTCTAACTCAATTATTTATCATATATCTCGTTGCTTTAGTATTTTCATTTTTTATTTTTTTTGTTATTTTTTTTATTGTACGTTGTATTTGTAATTATTTTATCTTGTTTGTTTTTATTGTATGCAGGGCCCCTTGGGAGAACAGTTTCTTAACTGAAAGTTCAACCCTGCTTAGAATAAAATCGAAATAAATGAATAAATATAAATTATAAAAAAAAACTATTTCTCCATGTTCGACGGATGATATATGATTTGATGGTTTCATATTTTTAATCTGTGATATAGAGTCAAATACAACACTCATTTATTAATTTTTAAAAGATGTGTTTTATTCCTAGCAACTAAATAAATAACAGAGTTTCGAAGAGAGTTATTTCATCACGAAGTCGATTGTATATACGGGTAAACTTTACCCTGACTCCTGTGCAGAGCTGTAAAGAGAGAGAGTTGGTCATTTTGGTTTCAAGTAGTGTATAACATGGCGCCTTATGACTGTGATTACCTTTAATCAATGGGTTCTAAATACATGTACTATGTTGTAACTTAGTGAAATCTAGTTGGCCAAACTCTCTCATCTGCACCTCTGGAATTGTGAAATATTTGACACCTTTTTATTTATTATTTTATTTCAGAACGAAACTACCTCGATTATTTCAAAAAAGATATATGAAAATAATGATTTATGAGTACTAGTATGTACAATACAATCGCTATAACTGTAACACCGAGATACTGTATGATAACAAAGCAACAACACTGTTTATTTTCTGTTCACGATTACAAGTAAATTGTCGAAATGCACAGGATAAAACGGAATCAGCAGACAATAATAATAATCATATATAATAAAAAATAATGTCTTATTTGATTAAAAGTCTTTGATATGACCCGGCCGGGGCTAGAACCCGCGACCTTCCGCACGTTACACGGACGCTCTATCCACTAAGCCATCACGCCGGTGAATCTCTATTTCCAATCACCACCACTAGTATTTAACATGGGATGAAAAGTTCATTTCTACGAAAAGTTTGACCTTTCAGAAATCTGGAATTGTATATAGTAAATCTCAAAATGCAACGTTACAAATTAACTAATGTATCAAAAGATTCACGATTTAATTGGATTAGGATTTTGATTTATCATTGATGAGTTTCATTGTCTTCAATAATAATATGCGCCCGACCAACAGAAACAACAAACATGGCTTTGTTTCTTGTTTTATTCGAAAGGTAAAGATACGGCTTTATTGTTGTCTTCTGTGTTATTTTCATTTGGGGAAGAAGGTTGGGTTCAAAGAAAGAACTCGTATTTAAACAATGTGGTATATCGTGCATGGTTTTAACGGCAGTAGCACTGGCTGGATCGTGTTGCATTGTGAGCAGTCGTCATGGGAAGTTCATTGTCAGAGACGTAGGGATTGTCTGTTTTCGTTTTCCGGAATACAAATAACAAACCGCCGAGAGATACTTTAAACGAGGAGCCACCCTTCCTAATGTAGTATTGCGGTTTACCGAATATACTCAAATTAACAAGATGACATTTTCCGTATCGATGCCATTCCTGTTAACGCCTAAAATGTCATAAAGCTTGGTATAAACGTTTGACTCAATTCAATTCAATTTCAATTTATTCAAACCAATCATTAAAATCACAATAACAGGATAACAAGTCAGTCATGTATATACAGTGAAATCACAACTAAGTAATGGTTTTGGACCCCAACGAAGCATGCATGTTAAGCTTATGCTTGGGACCTATTGAGTCAATACATTGGCATTATAACATACCACCACCTAATGCTGTAGTTTTGTTTGGATAAATTGCGCTTATATTAAATACAACATACGATAAGGGTTGGTAGTACTATCATAAGCAGTAGTACACAAACACACAAACGCGCGCACAGACAGTTGCCACACATTTATATCAAAATGTGTTTTATCCACTTTTATTCTTGGCAGGCTTGATCAAGAAATATATCGGGGGGAGAGAGGCAAATTATACTTGCCATCTTGATTCATATTAAGACTCAAACTAATAAGTATAGTTTGGTAAATTATAGAAAATTAAATTCTTTGCAATTATGTTTTTGAGACACACCTATAATGATCCATAAATGCCCTGAAAATTACTCGCTCTGAAACTCATACCGCTACATGTTCTCCGATAATTTAAACATCACAATTTGTCACTATAGACAATTTTCAGTGGGTTTGATGTTGTTTTCTGATGTCTGGGGTGACATTAAACTAATTTGCAAAAGATTGACGAAATAGTTGTCTAATGGACCAAAACTATACTTGGGCTCAAACCTACAGGCAGAATAGTAAATGAGTGGGCACACACATTTTAACTTTGAGACTGTGTACAGTTTCTGAAAATGATTTTTTTCAAATGAAATTTTCTCCTGTTTTATAAGTAGACAACTAGGCCTCCGAGGAAAACAGTGCTTAAGTCAATAAATAGATAAATAAATATATATATATAAATAAATAAATAGATAGATAAATAAATAAATAAATAAATAAATTAATTAATTAATTAATTAATTAATTAATTAATAGGGAACATCTTTTTATACCATCAATTTCTAAGAAATTGATACAAAAAAGGCAATAAAAATCTGTTGTTTTCCCGACATTTTTACCACAGCATCAGTGCGTATTTGGTATCTGTTCGCAAAATCACAACGTATCATTCAAAACAATTTAAAGTTGATTTAATATTATGTTCTGATGTCTGGCTACCATACTTTGTGAAACATTGACGAAAAAATTGTCTGATCGAACAAAACTGTCGGCACAATTTGTCTTTAAATGTCGTCATTACAGACCCATACAAATCCTACAGCGCTGTTCCAACTCACATTTCAAGTTGCGTGCACTTATGGTTAGCGGGCCTCGATCTCATTAATTAGAAAGAGAGGGAGTAATGACGAGTCAGTCATAACGGTCGTGTGTCACTAGTGACTAGGAATATTACGTTTTCTAAAATCATGTCCATTTTTCTTTTAATTAAAAACGTTACGCTTTAGGTAGAGCAGAACAAAGAAATGTTAGTAGGAAGTTGAGTCACATTCGTTTTGTTTGTTGTTTCCACAGCTATCGGGGAATTAGAGCGTAATAATTCCAGCTGTCATATGAATTGGTTATTCTTTTACTTTGCCATTTTTCCTTCTTTTCATTCTGGGATGGAAGTGATGGCAAAGTTACAACACAAGGCATGAATGTTGAATATCACATTCGGCCGTATACGGAGAAACGATATTGTTTGCCATAACCATTGATTTATATGTAACCGAATAATGAAAATTATTAGGGAGAACGACAATGATAAAATGCCTTAATATTCCTCGTCGTCGTCCTCCTCCATATCCTCAATCCTCCTGAAAATGTACTCTATTACCGCTACTTTTCTACTACTACTACTTCTGATGATGACAATAATAATTATACTGCTGCTACTACATGTACTGCTACTACTACTTAACAACAACAACTACTACTACTACTACTACTACTACTACTACTACTACTACTACTACTACTACTACTACTACTACTACTGCTACGACAACTACTACAACAACAACATCTACTACTACTACTACTACTACTACTACTACTACTACTACTACTACTACTACTGCTACTACTACTATTATTATGATGACAATAACAATATTATACTGCTGCTACTACACGTACTACTACTACTACTTCTACTACTACCACTGCTACTACTACTACTACTACTACAACTACTACTACTACTACTACTACTACCACTACTACTACTACTACTACTACTACTACTCCTGATGATGACAATAATAATTATTGTATTACTGCTACTACATGTACTACTACTACTACTACTACTACTACTACTACTACTATTTCTACTACTTCTACTACTGCTGCTACTATTACTACTACTACTACTACTACTACTACTACTACTACTACTACTACTACTACTACTACTACTACTTCTACTACCTCTACATCTACAATGTAATTACACTTCTACTCCTTTGAATAAAAATATACGAAACACAGTCAGACATGCGTGTACATATACATGTAGAAAGTTACATATCATTTAGGTGTCACAAAGGGATTTTGTTAAATTTCCGATTCACCTCCTTAGCAACGATTACACGTTTCCGGTAGGACAAATACGGGCGTGAGGAGCTGTCAACTCGCTACCGGTTGGGATGTTCCTTGTTCCGTGAAACCACGCGGAAATATATACCTTATCGTGGCGAATTTGGTAATGTAGGTGAGCAGTGCATCCATAGATAGAGCATGCGGTGAGAACTAGAGAAAACTAAGAATTGTAAACATTAGATGTATGACGAGGAGTTGGCTTATTTCCGCTTTGTGATGATGAGCGGTGGTACTATACTACCACTACTACTTCTACCACTACTACTACTACTATATACTACTATTACTACTACTACTACTACTACTACTACTACTACTACTACTACTACTACTACTACTACTACTACGACTACGACTACTACTACTACTACTAATACTACTACTACGACTACAACAACAACAACTACTACTGCTACTACTACTACTAATACTACTACTACAACAACAACTACTACTACTACTACTACTACTACTACTACTACGTACTACTACTTCTTCTACTACTACTACTACTACTACTACTACTACTACTACTACTACTACTACTACTACTACTACTACTAGACTAATAACTTAACTAATTGGCGCTGCCCATATAGAATGACGTTCAGTAGCTAACTTTTTTTTCTTTTAGGACAGTCATAATCTATGGTTTGTTTTCACATTTTCTATCTTTCTCGCTCCTACGGCCTATCTGCCTCCTCCCCCTTGATAATTTGCTGCAGTACGTTGGTTTTTTTCTTTTACTTCGTCCTCGTTTTTCTTTCTTTACTTCCTTCTTTTTCCATGTCTTTCATCCTTCTTTTCTTTCTCTCTTCTTCTTTGATCAGATGCTTCTTCTTCTTTTCTCGTTCTTCTTCTTCTTCCTTCTTCTTCTTCTTCCTTCTCTTCATTCGTTCTCCTCCTCCTCCTCCTTCTTTCTTCCCGTCTACATCATCATCATCATCATCATCATCATCACTGTAATCATCGCCATCTTTGTCGTCATCGTTGTCAATTTGTTATTAGCATAATATCATCCAACACTGAATATATTACACAAACGAAATTCTGTGTCAGCGATAATCAATCTGTATAATTGCGGCGAGGCGAAACAAAAAACAATGCCCGTATTGTACCGCTGAGTGCGCTCTTTTACCTAGACTGACGGATTATCCTTTTTTTTTTTATTCGATCCTTGGAATTCGTCTTGTTTTACCGATAAGTAAAACATCTCAACTAACCCTCAATGAAATTTTGAGGTTTCTACATCTGATAACATTACTTATTCCTATTCATATTGGAGTATCTTTCTGGTGTATTTCAGGGATAGTGATTACCATTTAATTAAATAAAATAAATACAAGTAATACACGCATGCAGACATGCAATCGTGAACACAAAATCCATGTAAAAAAAAAAGAATTCCCATGACAAATATCCCATCAATTATTGACAGAATTGTCCGCGTTTTCCACATAGCAAAAACTTAGTATTAATGAATGTACGCGGAGATGGGAGACAAATATCAAACAAGATCTCGATGAAAATGGGCAAGTTATTGTTTGTTTTTCTTCAAGAGGAATGGGGCAATTTGAACTGTTCTATCAACATCGTGCCATGCAGTGTAAAGAATTTGTATAATTCTAGTTTATCTCATACAATCCACTACAATGACCATTCTCCTTTCGGTGGTCAGCACAGCATGTCGAAAAAATCGAGGTAACTCCACTCCAGTTTCTCTTTATTAGTCCTTTGAAGACCTACCAACCCTTCACTAAAGAAATTCTCCACTGACAAACCAAACTGACAAAACTGCTGTTTATGTTTAAGTTGGCCCCATCGGATGCTTCGCACCAATGATCACGACCTTTTGCTAAGAATCGAGCGAGGAGATGTATCATCCATCTTTGTTCTCTTACGTAACCGAGGTATTGTCAGAGAGTAAAGGTAAGACCAACCGGAATGCTAGATTGAATAGAACGGAGGAACGCCCTGCCGAAGCCATTGTAACAGATTCCAAGACGTTGTGCTACGACGCAATCGCCACGGCTTCTGTACGGACAACACACAGGAACGAGAGCCGAGGGTGTGGAATCGACAAAATATATTCCAACATACTCCTTCTCGCGGGATATATTATAATTATTGGTGGCAGTCGATCTACAAAATAACAGGATGACTCTCGGCATCGTCGGGTTTCTGTTGTCGGCGGTGATCGCGGTCACCGTCGCCTCGACACCGTTTAGTTTCCTGGTCGAACCACGGGACACTTCGGCCATTAAAGGCGAGACGGCGACGATTTATTGCACGGTCAGCGAGACGGGAGATCGATTTATGTGGGTCCGAGACACGGCCGTCATCAGCCAAACCCTGACCATCACCAACCTCGTCGATGCCTCCAGGTATTTTATGTTATTATTGTTGTTAAAGTGGTTTCTGTTGATAACTTCCGCCCATAACCAGCCCTCCTGACACCTCATCTAAAATTCTAATCCTTTTCCTCTTATTTCTATTTTCCTCCTGGCCTCCTTTTTTTCTTCTTACCAATCCCTAGATATATGCTCGTAAGGGTAGAGATAGACATTTCCTTCTCCTATTTTCCTCCTCCTTTTTCTTCTTTTGTTGTTTATTCCTTATGTATACCAATCCTTAGATGTATTTTGTGAGGGTATAGATAGACATTTCCTTTTATTTTCCTCCTCCTCCTTTTGTTTTTTCTTCATGTATACCATTCCCTGATTGTATGTTTGTGAGGGAAGAGTGGTGGTGTTATCGTCATTAAAAGAAAAACAAACACAATTACCAAGTCATTGAGCATGAGTTTCATATGTGTCATTAGTGTGCTCCTGCTCTTGCTTTCGCTCCTGCCCCCGCCCTTCCTTCTCCGCCGCCGCCTCCTCCTCCTCCTTCTCCTGCTCTTGCCCCTGCTCGTTGCTCCTGACTACCACATGTGTACGCATATTAAAAGCCTTTGTAATTATAGTGAAATGCTTCAAGTATATGCACATGCATAAAGCGGAAGAATTGCTTATCCACACATTATTCGATGTACTTAACTACTTGTTCCCCTTCCCTATCCAAGACAAGTTGGCAATATACTTTTAACCCCTTAATCCCTTCTTTACCAAATGAGTTTTTGACAGAATATGAAGTTTGTTGCCACAGTACTGGGAAGGTTAAAAGCAAAGGAAGAGTAAACAACAACAAGAAATGTGGAGACGAATACACTCACTTGTAATGCGTGATTATAGGCCACCTTGTTATACACGGCAGTTACGAAAAATATTTGCACACAACTGTTTTCCCTGAGGTGATCAAGTCCTTTGACCTTTTTTGACAGTCTTCAAATGGCATTTATTATATATTATGTACATTTTTTTTTATTTATCATTTTGTATATTACATTACGGTGCTGCTTTCCAAAGTCGTCTTGCAGTTTAACAAAGCACAAATTTAGTTTTGGCGATTTGTTTTTATTTGAAAGCTTTATGCAAAAAGGTCATCACATGCAGCAATAACAGATTCTGAATGTCTTTCGTTTTTTAATTAATGAATTAAAACTCTCGGTGGGGGGACCCCGAGATTTTCGACTATATTTGACAGTATAGCATCCAAAGCGTTAATAACGTGTTAAGGTTATCTGAATTATACCTCAGCAGAAAGATCAGACTCTGATCTTTCTGCTGAGGTACAGTTGTACAGGTTCCATGAAAGAAAAAAAAATGTAGTTTACTGCACAATTGAGGCAGGTTATGTAGTCTTGTGGGGAAGACATATGTCCCCTTTTAAAGAAAGTGATATTCCTTTAAATCTGGACTGTGGACGTTCAAGAATATTGCACTTGGATTTCCTTTGCTATTAAGATCTCACAAGTATTGAGTACTTTTGTTATTTCCCGTAATTCCAAAATCCATTTATACGTCGCGAATATAACGGAAGCGGAAACGAGGCTTTCCATAAAACAAAAGATAAACAAATGAATTAAATAACATATAGACATGCATACCCAATCAATGATCCAAAATTGTGGGTCATGTGTGATACATTTAATCTGTGTAACTAAATTTGTCACGGAAAGTTGATCAACCGGTCAAACGTCATCGGTGTATTGCTGTTTATCAGAGCATGGTGTAACCGGGAATTTTGTGAGGGGCCACATGTACAACTTGCCACTCCATGTGCCATGGTACACACACACACACACACACACACACACACGCACTCACACACACACACACACACACACACACACATCAGCACACACACACACACACACACACACACACAC
>JZLH01S0448080.1:78114-97969 GCA_001188425.1 Eucidaris tribuloides
AGAAATCTTAGTCACCGCGAGGGTGCAAAGAATTTTTTTTTCGGCCTCGTCTCATAGACCATTGTAGGTCCATGCATAGACTATGCAAAGGGTTTTAGCTGTAGCACCAAACTTTTTGATATTTATTCCGTAATCTATATTCAGATATTCGGCCACATACTTGGTGTTAACATTAACACTCCATGGTGTTTACAATGTAATGAATCACGATGGGTTCATTCTGACCCTTCGCCGAATTATTTTTAGTGATTGGCTCAAAAAAGGAAATACCGCCATTGTTTGAGAGATAGTAGCGTGACAAACTTGCGGAAGTCGAGGGATCTCCGCAACCTGTTCCTTAACCCGTAAGAGTTCCATTTAAAGGGAAAAACAAAATGGCACTGTGGCACCATTCTGGTCCCGCATTCTTGTTTATACATTTATTCCCATGTATGGGTGAAGCCTGTAGTGTAGATTTGTTATTGTGGACACCTTCAAAGTTATCGTTCCACGATAAACAAAAATCTCAATAACGAAAGTTATAAGTGAAAAAAACCCCACCAAATCAAAGATTCATTGCATCTATACCCATGCTTTTTCCTTTTGTGGTAACTTTGTTACACTGAGAGAACGGTAAAATGTAGGTTACTCTTTGGACGCCCCTTCAGACTGTTGCCTGATCTAACAGAACTTGATCCGCAGTGAAACATTAATTCTTTACGATTCGAACATTTTGGAAGAGTGACATATTGAAGGTTTTTTTTTCGGGGGAGGGGGTGAAGCTTCAACTTACAAACAATGTATAACTTGTTATGATGGAGACAAGTTTTTGATACAAAAGTTACAGTTAAAAGGAAGCGTATATACGTTTCATTGCAGTGTTGTCGAGATTTCATGATTTACAGAAGATATTGAAAAGGTTCGTATAATGTAGATACATGTCCATTACACTCTAAAAAGTCAAATGTTAAGTCAACACTGAAAAGGGCCTAGGAGTGACCATACCCTCTAAATATTGCATGCATTTAACATTTTAACCAGCTGTATGAAGTGACCTAACAGCCGGGCGCAGGGGGCAAACTGCCCCCTTGAACATTTTCAGCGGGAAAATCCACTAAACCACCTGGAAAATGAAAGGAAAGGACTCACATTTTGGACTTAGTTACCAGGAAATTATTGGCTTTGCACCCCCCCCCCCTCGATAACAGGCACCTGTTACGCCGCTGGCTGTATAAAGTGTTGAATCCAACTGGATAAAGGTTAGTGCAACATTTAGAGAGTGTGGTCATTCTTCGGCCCTTTTACATGTCACATTCCAGTTGTTAGAGTGTAACGTACCGAAAATGTAAATGTCTTAATCATTTTATTTTGAAAAAAAACGTGATAAAAATGTTAAAGTTGTAGGAAAAATCCAGTGTTAACCAAGCAGTATTTTTAGTAGTTGGCTGAGGGCTAGTCTTCTACTATACAACAGTATCAATAACATTCCTGTCACATTCTGTATTACCTTAACAGTAATTAAAATGGTGGCATTGCAGTGGCGTAAAATTGCGCCAGCAATATACTTTAGGTTAAAGATGAGCAAATACTCTGATACTAGATTTGTCAAGTTTGATATTTAATAACACAAAAACTATACACCATATTATACTGGCATTGAGTATCTTTGGAACAATTATATCAATATTCAGTTTTATGTAATTAATACTTATTTAAAAAGTTAGGGTTCAGATTTTGCTCAATATCCAGTCCCCGAGTGTACAAAATTGAAACTGTACAGAAATTAAATGGTGTGTGTGAGAGTGTGTGTCTACTCCCCACACATTAGCAATAGACAACAGGACAATGGCTGTGGATAACACACATTGGAAACTTTGGTATGCCAGTTTCTCATCTACGTCTAGGGTAGATACATGCTTTATTGATATCCATTACAAGTAGCCTGACGACTGGTATAGACTTTATTCACCCATCCACAGCCACTGTCTATTGCTATTGTGTGGGGACTAGACACACACACTCACACACATCATTTGATTTCTGTACAGTTTCAATTTTGTACAGGGGACTGGATATTGAGCAAAATCTGAACCTTAACATAAAACTGAATATTGATTTCTTATTCAAACCACCTCCGCCAAAAATGTTCACTATCCAGGTGCAACTATACTCAGTGCCAGTATAATCTGGTGTATAATTTTTTTGTGAATTATTCAATATCAAACTTGACAAATCTTACTTTTAACACCTAGTATAGTTGTGCATGTCCAGACATGTGCACAATTTACGGGCGGGTGCACATGCTGTGTGGGGGCAAGTATTTACGTCTATAAAAACGTACGTGTGTAAAACTGCCCGCATGCTTGTACAGGGGTGGCGCCAGGGCGAAATCCGTCGGGAAAATTTTCCCTGGCAAAACTTTCTTTCACGGCAAAATGAGAGCAGCCGAAAAGTCGCTCAGTGAGTGTGGAGGTGGGGGGGGGGTGAGTGTGTGCGTAGTTTGTACGTCGTAACGTAAGTACGTACGTACCCGTACCGTACGTACGTACGTACGTACGTACGTACGTACGTACGTACCGTACCTACCTCCCCCAGTGAGTTTTCAGCATGGCCCTAATAGATACGGGCAATCTGTTGTTTGCATCCACTGGAAAAGTTAATGAATTCCCCGGGAGAATCGAGAATCCCCTTAACTAATAAATTGAGCTTTTTATGTACATTGACAGCTTGCACTACCTCCACGCGTTCCAAGAAACTGGGAAAATTCACAAAGTAAGGGGCTGCGCCAGAATAAAATCTTAGGGAGGACAAATATTCTTGGGGATGAAAAGATTTAATCAAGAAGCCCCGGGGGCACCGCGCTCACCTGAGGTCTGCAAACTCTCTATGGTACCATAGGAAAAACACATGTTATACTATATTTTGGCCCTTGGAGCCTGATTCTAGGCCTAACATAGCCAAATGAAACCAGTTCTGAAAAACTTTGCATCCTTGCCTAGGTCTGATTTTGCCAATGTTAAATTAAATTCTAAAATCCGTTTTTTTAAAACAAGGCAACCTAGTATCTTAACTATGACCTTTGACCTCACTTATATGACCTTGACCGAATACATTAGGTGTCCCTGTTACGCATTACCACCCAGTTTGGTTCAATGGGCTTGTGGTTACAAAGTTACTTAGTTGGCCCTTATGGCCCTGCACTGGCGCGCCGGGGGGGGGCAGAGCGCTGCGTGTCCTTCAGGAACCCTCTTTCCCCTCCGCTGAGGCTATTCACCACAGTTTGGTCTAAATCCCATTCTGAGTGAATGTGAATTTATTCCTATAGGGCCCTTACGTGCCAAACTTCCCCCCCCTTGGGGTCAAACGACGGCCACCCGTGGCATTGTCATGAGAACATAATTCAGCCACATATAGAGGTATCTAATACAACGTGGCTTAATAAACTATTTTTGATTTAGAGAAAGGCGATACCAACCAGAGAGAAACTTGGCTTTTTGACCTCTTGACACATATGTGCCTTTGACCCCCAATTTACATTAGGTCACTGTTACACATCTACCACCCAGTTTGGTTTACAATGGACTTGCGGTTAAAAGTTACTAGTTTGGGCCTTATGGGCCTACCCTGGGCCCCAGGGGGGCTGTGTACCATTCCAGGAACCTCTTTTCCTCCCTGAGGATCACTCCACCAAGTTTGGTCTAAATCCACTAATGTGAATGTGAATTACTCTATAGCGGCCCTACCCCAAACTTTTGCCCCCTTGCGGGCCAAACCGGGCCACCCTGGGCATTGTCATGAGGAACATTAATTCAGCACATATTAGAGGTATCTACACACATTTGCTTAACTAAACTACTTCTGGATCTAGAGAGAAGATGTTGAAATATCCTACTTTTGGCCTTTTTGGGCCTGCACTGGGCCCCTGGGGGGCGCAGGTGGACCAGTTGAGGACCCTTGAATCCCTACCCCCTAAGGATCATTCCTGCAGTTTGGCCAAATCCAATCAATGCATTTGAAGAAGAAGCTGAAATGTCTAAAGTTTACGCCGCGCACGACGCACGACGACGACGCACGACGCACGACGCACGACGCGACGACGCAGACGCACGACGAACGACGGACGACGGACAAAAAGCGATCGCATAGCTCACTTGAGCCTTTGGCTCAGGTGAGCTAAAACTAAAATGCAGATTAGGCTATTAAAAAACAACTAATTTTTGCAGCCACCCCTTCCTACCTCTGGTTTTGCCCCTACTGCAAAGGCCCTTCCCATATATCCCTTCCTAGTATTGACTGAGTTTGATCAATTAGTTATGTACTGAAAGGTAATCATCAATAGAAGTGGCCCTCAAAAAATATTAACTACACAAAAAGATGTAAACTGTGTTGACTAATGCAATTCAGGGTTCCTAACATCGTTTTGTTTTAATTTTATCACAAAACGATAAAAATCTCTGATCTTATATATTTCATTGCAGCCGGTCAGGGTTAATATTTGTATTCATTGTATGCGTACATAGCAGGACCTACATGCAACAGTTGTTGTTGATCAAGCCATTCTGTTTAAATAAATTTTAAAACATATATAAAAGTATGGATGTGGAAAGAAAATATGAAAAGGACAAATTTGGGCTCTTCCACAGTAAAAGGTGACAAAATTAAATAGTGCATGTTCTATAGAGCTGCGTGTGTCATGATATTAAGTGAAACATGTATTCTTACTTGCAGTTCTCGGAATTATGTCATGTTCATCATACTTCTGATGACAGATTATTTTTTATCAAAAGTTCAAGTTGAAAATATATATGATTCTGAGAACTACAGGTAAGAATATATATTATTTACAGATAGATAGATAGATAAATAAATAGATAGAAAGACACATAGATAGATTGATAGATAGACAGACATAGATAGATAGATAGATAGATAGATAGATAGATAGATAGATAGATAGATAGACAGATAGACAGATAGATCAGTAGATCGATAGACAGATTGATAGATAGATCAACAGACAGATATATAGATTGAAAGACAAATAGATGGATGGATGGACATGTAGATAGAGATAGATAGATTGATAGACAGACACAGATAGATAGATAGATAGACAGATAGATTGATAGATCGATACAGATAGATCAATAGATCAATAGATCAATAGATAGATCAATAGACAGATAGATTGACAGAGATAGATAGATAGATAGAAAGACACATAGATTGATAGACAGACAGAGATAAATACATAGATACATAGATAGATTGATAGAGCGATAGACAGACAGATAGATCGATAGATCAATAGACCAATGGTTAGATTGGACAGATAGACAGATAGATAGATAGATAGAAAGACAGATAGACAGATATATATATAGATAGATGGAAAGACAGATAGATGGATGGATAGACAGATAGATAGAAAGACAGATAGATTGATAGATAGATAGATAGATAGATAGATAGATCGACAGACAGATAGATCAATAGATAGATCAATAGACAGATAGATATATAGATAGATAGATAGATAGATAGATAGATAGATAGATAGATAGATAAATAGATAGTTCTGATCACAACATACACATACTCTTATGTTCACACAATAACATGAGGGAAGGACATGTCTCAAAATACAGCATCGATCCTGCACTTAAATACAGACCAAATCATCCAGTAAATATTCAAGAGAACCAGTTTCAATTCATATTTCATTCATTTATTTCAATTAATGTATTCATAATATAATTATGTTACAAATCTTTAATATGGTCACATAACATCAGATACAAAGAGCATGTCTCACAAAATATAGCATCTGGTGCTTTAAAATGGAACAAATCATCAAGTAAGTATTCAGTTGAACCAGTCCCCGTTATTTTTTAGTCATTTATTTTCTGAAATATTCATAATACCATTTACAACTTAAGGTAATTGTCATGTCCAAAACACTCTCATTACATGGAATTTGAACCTTTTACACTTACAAACATTCACTAACTCACATAAAGTTATAAAACATTGATTTAGACAGGAATGCATGAAAACACTCCATATCATTGCATGACACACTTTTACCAGTTATGTTATTACAACATTAAAGATGATAATGCCCTTTCACCATGTAGCTCATATATTTTTCATATGCAGATAGTGAATGTGTACTTTCCCCAAACAAAGGAAAGCGAATCATGCCAGATACTGAAAGTGTTACAGGATTGTCAATAAATTTTATTGCTAAATGAATGCTTTTCCAGTCTTAACACTGATGTGATCAACTTCCTAAGAGTACTGCACAGCTCCACACTAACTTTTTTGGCTGGTTGCCCAATCAGGTAAGCAAACTTTTTGTTTTCATTCATTTAGTTGCCCTAAAAATATTTTTAATTATCGAAGTAAAAAGATGCTTATTAATTACGTTATTTTTTAGATAGTACCTCATTGTTGTTCTTGTTTTTTTTATAGATTCCACTTGATTGGAATTTACACAAACTTAAAACTGAATTGAAAAACACAAGTCTTTACTATTGTCTTGATTTTAGAGTTGATAATTTTTACTTGCCCATCCGGGCGACTTAAATTGATTTCCATAAGTTTTTACTTCCCTAGAAGCAAAATTTACTTGCCCCGGGCAAGTGGGCAAGTACTAGTGTGTCGAGCCCCAAGTAATGGGAAATGATCAGTTTCTGGTAAGCATCAATTGAAAAGACCACATTGTGGGCATCCTAGTTATGACAGTCTTAATTGCTTACAACACATATTTTTGCTTTGTTTATACATTATTTGCAAAAAAATTATAACAAAATACTGACCCAGCAATGTAACATAAAATCTTGCATTTTAAACCTGTATCGAGTGAAGATTTCATGTCATTTTCTGTTCATTTTTCATTTCGTTACATAAATATCTATTCAAAATAAGCCTTCAAGTCACATCATGGGCATAAACTACTTCGCTAAACTACTATGCTAACTAAAACTGCATAAATGAATGAAAGAGACTGCAAGAGGTGAAATGAGCTGTATATATTTTTTTCCAGAGGCCATTATTGAAAAGAAAAAAAAGAAAACTAAACACTTGCCAACTCTACTGCTTTCAAGGGATTTTAATTTTTTACCAACTTCTCATTGAACATATCACTTTAAAAATGTGTAAGAAATGTATATTTTCAGGTATGCAGACTGTTTATTTCTTGAATTAATACTGGTAAATCAGGAGTTTCAAGTGCATAATATGCAACAATTTGACTTGTAAAATAACAAATTTTCCTTGATCTGCAGAGGGTGAGCCCCCTTCCAGACTTTGCCTAAGTTCAGTCTATTTGTTCCTTTGTATATCACCATCTACCTCTTTTAAAGTACACAATTAAAATAGCAATACATAGTTTCATGGTAGACTGTTGTCAACTGTGGACATACATTTTTTGCGGGGGGGACTTTTAAATCACTTAAATAAATGACAGACAAATCTGTAAATATTTATTATATTGTGGCTTTGAGGTGGACACAAGAAAATATTGTATGACTTGTGACAAATATCGGACGAGTCGCAGGCACGAGTCCGATATTTTCATAAGGAGTACAATATTTTCTGTGTCCACGAAAATAGCAAGCCAATATTATTCTTTATTCTAAATCCGCTAGAAAATTATTACAATTGCATTTTTACACAATAATCTATCCTATAAATCATCAAATCTGTCAATGGCGACCACTGATATTCTCCTTATCCAACAGAATTCACATCTTTCTCTTAATTGAGTAAATTAAGCAAAGCAAGCAAATTATGATGAATTTACGATTAATGTAAATCTTGAGAAACATGGCTACCAATTGATAATACGTCACAAAATTTTGTGGAAAACTGGATCAACTCGACAGGCAAAATACAAAAGTACCTGGATGTATGTGATATTTTTTCCTCAGCGTATGATATTTTCGATATTACACGCGTCTCACGGCAGCGCGTATACGCGCATTCCTTTGCGCACGCGATACGCGATAATATCACGGCGCTTGGAACCCCCCATTTAGATAATAATACCTGATATATATTACAAGATTACTTTTTTTCAACATCTTACATGATAGGAGTATAAATATGTCAACTACAATACACTTGTACACAAGGTTACATATAATGATGAATGACTCATGACGAAAAATATGTAATGGTTATAATTCCTGAACAATTAAAGCCCAAGTTTAGTTTTGGGGATTTTTTGTTATTTGAAAGCTTTATGCCCCAAAGTCATAACCCTGCAATAATAGATTCTAAATGTCTTTAGTTTTTTTTAAATTAATTAATGAAAAATCTCGTGGAAACACCCCCAAAATTTTACATTATAGCATCTACAGGGTTAAAAAGGCTTTAACGTTACATGTGTTATACCTCATCTGAAAGAGCAGACGCAGCTCTTTCAGATGAGGTATTACTCATATAACCTTTTTAACCCTTTGGATGTTATAATGTAGAATATAGTCAAAAATGTTGGGGGTCCCCCCCCCCCGACATTTTTCATTAAATAATTAAAAAAAAAAACAAAGACAAAAAAAAAAGTCATATGAGTTATACCTCATCTGAAAGAGCCGAGTCTGCTCTTTCAGATGAGGTATAACACATGCAACGTTAAAGCCTTTTTAACCCTTTAGATGCTATAATGTAAAATTTTGGGGGTGTTCCCACGAGATTTTTCATTAATTAATTTAAAAAAAACTAAAGACATTCAGAATCTATTATTGCAGGGTTATGACTTTGGGGCATAAAGCTTTCAAATAACAAAAAATCCCTAAAACTAAACTTGGGCTTTAAGTAATGGGACAATGGGCAGTATCAGTAGCAAATATACAGCCTGTTTAGAAGAGGAAGATGTACAGAATGTTGCTCTGTATATTCCTGATTAATTTCATGCATCATATATTTTTTGAGCAAGCACAAGACCACATTATGTCTTTAGCCATGAACATGAAGATGAATTTGACTAACATTAATGTTTCATATCATACATTTGTTAAGTAATTCATATTTTAAACATGAATGATGAGGCATATGAATATCTAGACATTTTATTTATTTACTTTTGTTTTGTTTTTTTTTACATGAGGTGTAACTACGTGTAACAATACAAAAACATACACATGTACTTGTGAAACAATGTAAAACTCGAATACGAAAAATGCTGACTGCAAAGAAATAATACTGTTTTGGGATTTAAACTTGTTGCTGACATACATCATTATAACTTTGTTACTATATGTATCTCAGATTGACAGTTGTTTTCACAAGAGCCAAAATGGCAATATTCCCCATATTACAACGATATGAAATTCATGAAACATTGTAAATTCAGGACTAATGAATTAGTAGCAAAAAACAATTTTGCAAATTACAATTCAGTAGTACATAACAGTGCTCAAATTGACTACTTCATCAGTGCTATGAATATGCATCTTTATCCTTTAAATCTTGAATAGCAAAATACATTTCTTAATTATGGTCAGTATTTTCATTGTTAAATAAAACTGTTATTATTTGAGTATCATTTTCACAAACAAAAGTCAAACGACTGGTAAATGGTGTCTCATTTAATATATTTTCATAATTTCACATTACAATAAACCCCACACTTACAATACTAACAATATAGAAGTGAAATTAAATTGGGCAAACCTACTGAATTTTCTTGATACACTCAAAAATTCATTGAGAGGCAGAATAGTTCAACAAATACTGCATTAAATTGAATTGTGATTGCTGATGAGCAAAATTGAATGAGATTTTCTATACAAATAAAATACTGGATTTAGAAACTCTTACAATTGATGAATCAGACATGGGCAATCACACTTGACTTTATACTTTATACTTGATACTTTGTATTCTGAATGAGTGTACATGTTGTTTTGAATTCCAGCCATTTTTCCTTCTTTGCTTGTTTTTCTTTTGTTTGTTTTGTTTTGTTTTTGTTTTTTGATTAATGTATTTTGTAAACATTTTTTTAATGACTATGTAATATCAATAGTATACAGATAGGGCATCTAATTTCTTCTGATGATTTCATCATGGAAGGAAAATCATAATCATATACTGAAATAAGGTGATATATTTTCTTTACATAATGACATATATAAATTCAGAGTACAAACAGATAATAATGCACTAACTCCATTTGATATAACTCTAATAATGCACTAACTCCATTTGATATAACTCTTTTCTGAAAATGAGCTTACAAAACAGCAATGTGAGACATCAACTAGTAAACATATTTTCAACCTGGTCAATATTTTGATGAAATATCATATAATGTATAAATTTTATGTTACAGCAAGTTACATAATAATCACCTCTCATATTGTACAATCAAATTGTAATACTGTATACACTGAATATTACATGGTGGTTTTATTTTGTGACTAAACAACTGAAAAAAATATCACTTTCTGATATATGAGTACCAAATTAATGCAAATACAATGAAATAGTGAAAAAAAAACTTGCAAATTTCCCGCTTTGAAGCAAAATCGTGAAAATATATGTACGCAGAATTTATGGCGCATACAGTAATTAAATTACAATTCCAAGAAATATATCCAACACGCATACAGTATAACATCACATACTGATCTGGTTGTCACGATGTGAACGGTAGTGCCATCATTGAGATCAGTGTCTGTTATAACTTGCTTGAGATGATGCTGTCAGGGGTTCCCTTCAGGGTGGGGAATCCCCCTTCAAAGGCATTCTGTAGAACATCCTCCAGCCGGGTGACAAGGGAAAACTGCATTTCACTCTGAAAGAACAAGAGATGAAAGCAAAGATATTGAAAGCTTTTTTTTTTCTGTTTGCACACCACACCATTTTTGCTCAGATTTGACCCAGCACATAAAAAATGCAGTGTTCAAAGTTTGGAATTTGTATGTTATACAGTTTTTGAAGTATAAACAATAAATCATTTGAAGTTGGGCCATTGCTCAAGTTGTGTTTTGTACTGTTAGTCAAGTTTCAGGCAGTTGGTGTGGCTTACATGAACTTATTTTTAATTTGGAAGAGTCCAACCATAGCAAAGATTGTATTTTGTTTGAATTTTATCAGCGCTTTTCACAAAACCTGACTTTTCCATTGTAATGTATTTAATGATACCAATTTCATAGTTTCATCATAAGTAGAGAGACAGACAGACAGATTGCCAAACTGAAAAAATAATGTCTCACTAGTTGCAATTCTTAGATACATAAATTAATTAAATTACTTCATTTTATATATCAATTTATGAGTCATTTTATATTCAATAAACCCAGATCAACTTAGATAGTTGGTAATAGTGATACCTGAAAAAAACAGTAAAATTTATACGGCAAGTGTATGTAGAGATAATCTAAAAACACTTTGCACATGCATTGCAAATCAATCCATGTGTAGTTCTAGTACACATATATCTCAATTTTTACTAGTTAATTTTTAAGTATTTATTTGGATCAAAAACATGGAATACACACTAAATTAAAAATCCTTCTATAATGATGAGCTGAAATAAATCCAGGTGTAATCGTAATTCATTAAAATTCTTAACTTGTCCATTTCTCACTTTCTCAGCTTTAGTTCAGGTCAACACCTGTTCAATATGGTTAATATTTAACAACAGTGTGATGACTGAAATGCTCATTGGAGTGATATTCCAACTTGTTTACAGCTTAAATTGTAGTTTTCTCAGTTTAATTTGGATCAAACACCTGTCCGATATGGTTAATATTTAACAAGTGTGACTCTTGGACATTCCAACTTGTTTACACCTTAAAGGCAGTGGATCTCTTTTGCATGCCTAAAAATTAACATTGTGTAAATACAATGGCATTTAGAAGAAAATGCCATCTGGGAACCTTCAGCAAAATATAGGAGCTAGAAACTCAGTTTTAGTGGAATTATAGTGACCGTTAAACTCTGATTTGAATTTTTTCTCGCGAGAAAAAAATTCCTACCATAGAACGTACACTAAACGGCTATTGTTTTTCTTTCACATTTTTCAAATTCTAAGCAATTACTCTCCCTCAGATTTCACAGACATGCCCTTCATCAATAGCCTAAGGGCATGGGTTATCTTTTCCTGGTCTCTGGGGATGTTTGCAAATGAGATCCACTGCCTTTAAATTGTAGATTTCAAATATCTTCTTAAGTTTGAATTGCCAATGATACAACATTAACCACCTTCCTACAAAGCCAGCTTGAAACAAACACAATTGCCTCCATGGAGAAGTACATACCAGATTGTCTAGAACTTAATTGTACATATCATTTCTATATTAGGTTATGCACTGGTTGATTTATATCTTTAAACACGTATCAGCCATTTGGACTTTTCTTGAACTTATTGGGCTTAACTAGACGGGAATTAAATTGGAAATAAAACCAGATCTACAACCCAAGTTTCAGTTTGATGTACTGCAAAGAATAATGTGATCTTCCTTTATTCATTTAGAAAATATTAAATAATTGAACATTTAGAATTGTGCCAATGATTTTAAGCTGGAAATTCATGTCTATATAGTAAAAGCTTTTGAATGAAGGTGGAACATTTTGTATACCCCTTGCCAGGTATGCTAAAATTTTGTACAAGGAAGACTTACATCTGCTTTATACTTTGTGAAATTTTAATTCAAATATGAGCACATAGAGTGTGAGCATATTTTGAAACAAGAGGAGAAAAGTCTTCAGACATTGTGAACATTAAATCCAAAATATACAATGAATTTCCATAAACTGATAATAAAATAACTAACTAAAAACTTATGCCATTTTATTGTATGTGATGTAATATACATACCCTAATGTTCTGTGGTATTTCTTCAAGATCCTTCTCACATCGTTTGGGTAGGATGACATGTGTTATTCCAGCCCTGTGAGCAGCTAAAACCTTAGATTTGATGCCTCCAACCTGTCCAAAAAAATAAAATTGTGGATAAATCTTATACATGTCAGATTATAAAGCAACAGTGTCTGTCACTGTCAAAGAACCCTTGTCTTCCAGGCTGCAACATCCAAATACCTAAGAAAACACAGCAAAGAATGAAACAAACTAAATGTGAAGATGTTGACAAGATTATTTTACACATTGAATGAGCTTTGATCTGTATTTCCAAATTGGAGCACTTATACATACCTATATTGGTGAATATATTTATGTATAAATGTTGATTGTATACACACACAGAACATCTTTGACTATATGTCAGACACCAACAAAAAGTTGCAAATTGAAAATATAGGGAAAATTATTACATCCTGGTTCTATATTCCTGCCCCCCCCCCAACACACGCACACAAACAACACACATGATTTATATAAATCACTACCAGTAATAATTAACCACTCTTCTATAGCCCTTTAGAATTTTGATCAATTTTCTACTTTTAAAATGAGAATACACTACTTTCCTGAATATATAAAGGTCTGTTTACATGTTGCCATTGCTCATTATGACTTGGGCCCTGTCTCATAAAAATTAGTGATTTCATGCAACTCTCAAAAATTGATCACAAGTTGATAACCACCAATTAGAATCCAGTATTTGAAGACTTACAATTGATTTATGGATTTGCAATTGATTGATGGCTTTATGAGACAGGGCCTATGATCTGAAACCTACTTAACTTCTGTAAATTAGGAATGTATTGATCACTCAGTCACTTTTCATATACTCACATAACTCCTAAATTATAATTGAATTACAAATCAGTCTAAACTGGCAGTTAGGGAGATGATCATGATTTACACTTACCGGCAGAACAAGTCCCCTCAGAGTGACTTCTCCTGTCATGGCTGTATCAGACCTCACACAACGGCCACTAAAAAGAACAACAATATGAAAAAGAAAAGTTGGATTTATCGCCCAGGGAAACCTTTTACTTTGTTTAGGTATTTTGGTCAAGACATGTTTGATAAATGCCTTGGACAGTACATTTGCCAACAGCATTGGAATAACAAATTAATTTGAGTCCCTTTTGTAAAGCACACATAACCCTTGCAGTCCAAACTCACAACATGACAAGCAAAGTCTTGTCAGTTTTGTGAAAATGGTACTGAGAGTGTTAAAATGATATTTAATGCAGTTGTGTCTCAGTACTTATATTGTGCTACTACTCTCTGAAAGTAATGATGGTGGTGCAATCAATCATAAGAAGTTTGTCAAACAAGATATTTCTTGGCATGTATGATGATGATGATGAGGAGGAGGAGGAGGAGGAGGAGGAGGAGGAGGAGGAGGAGGAAGAGGAGGAGGAGGAGGAGTAGTAGTAGTAGTATTGTTATTGTTATCGTTATTGCTATTATTATCAACATCATCATCAAAAAAAATTTTTCCAAATCTAAGGTCCACAATTTTTCACGGTAAATTTTTGTTCCAAATCAAAGGTCCAAAATTTTTTCCGGTCACGCCAAACTCCGAAAACTCGCTCAGCGGGAGGGTTTATTACAACTATTTTTCCAAAATCCCTTATTTCACATTTTTCTAAACACCCCTTCTGACGAAAGGGGGGTGTATCGTGAAAAGAGGGGGGTGATTACGAGTGAAAAGGGGGTGTTTGAGGGGTGTTAACACCCCTCTTCGGCAAAAGGGGGGTGCTTGAACACCCCAAACACCCCCCCTGCGTACGCATATGGTTGTTATTGTTATTGTTGTTGTGTTGTGTTTCATGTTCTGTTTGAGATTGTCACATACCTGAACAGAGACACCAGGACAGTGACCACAGTCACACCAGCTGATGGTCCATCCTTGCCCACAGCCCCAGCAGGGAAGTGAATATGGACATCAGTGCCTTCCATCAAGTCAACTCCTGGCTTGGTCTCTATTCCACACTGTAACAGAAAAAGATATGTAACATTTACTAACCCTTAAAGAGATTACTTGATTTCAAAATGATACACATTCTCCACAAACCACAGCACAAGATATTTTGTCTTTAGTCTCAATGGATTAAGAATTGACAACTTTATACTGCAACTACTGTAGCAATGAAAGCCTTTTCTCTGACAGATACAAATTTGATTTTACAAATTATATCATCTTTAAATATCAATATTTCTCCTCTAACATTTCATTTGAATCTTTTGTTCAACTTCAGCAAAAATGCTTCACATCAGCAGCATCAATCCACTTTGGAAAAGGGGGAGGGGGCAAAAATTTTGGTGCACTTTATGCACAAAAAATTGCAATATAAAACTGTGCAACATTAAAATTTATGTATGTTTAGTAGCAATTTGAATGCAAAGTAAATCTTTTATTACTTTTTATAATTTTTTCAAGTTGTCAAAATTATTGGAGGGGGGCAAAATGATATGTTTACCCTCAATATTTTCATTGGGGCAACTGCTCTCCCCTGCCCCTCAGCAATCTCCCCAAACCCCTGACTAGCAGGAAAAACAGACATTATGTTTCTTCTTGCTTGTCCTTATGTGAGCAGACTTGCTGACTTGCTAACATACCTCAGTGGCATGACTGCGGACCCAGTTGAGGGCCAGCTGTGCCGATTCCTTCATGACATCACCCAACTGACCGGTCAACGTCAATTCACCATCTCCATCCATCTTGGTGGCCTCTACAAACATGATCTCCCCTCCCATGGCAGTCCAGGCCAGGCCTATCAGGTAAAGGAGTACAAAAAATTAGTGTAGTGGAATGATCCACTGAATATAACAATGTATAGCAATACATGATGGCAAAGTAATTACTTTGCAAACATCAGTCTACTTAAATGTCAAAGACACGATATAACATTGCGGAAGCTAAACCACCTTCGATTATCGTGGAAAAAAATATTGTGGATAACACGATATATCGCCTTAGTTGAAAAACAGATTTGTGACAAATAAGATAAATCTATTTTAGGCTTGACGGTGCACCCATTAGGGCTGTTATCAAAACGTGGTCAAAACAATGTTGCATTCTGGAAAACCGTCTTGTAACTAGATCTGGAGATTCATGGTGCCAATTGTTTTTAAATGGCATTTTCGGTGGGCAGTGTGTTGACAGATTTGTTGACAAATTACTAAATGCACTACTGCTCTTGCACTAACACAAGTTTGATAGCTGAACAGCATGGAGGTCTGTCTCTTTTACTCCTTCCTCCCTGTTTTTACCTCTCGTGTGCAGAATATTCAGAGCTATGGGGATTTCTTGGTCCCTCCCACTGCAGTGCATGCATTTACCCCATTAGGTTTTCATAATGGATGGTATTTTGGGCCATATCTGTGCCTCTGGCGATGTTTTGAAATAATCATGAAATCATTATCGTGTATTCAATATTTTTTCAACATCGACTAATTTCGATATTATCAAAGCATCGCCAGCCCCATTTAAGAAATAGTCAAACTTAGCTATATGACATATTTGACAGTGTTTGAAAGGACAAACAAACACCCTAGAACACAAAACTTCAGACTGTTATGCTGTCACTTGTAAAATATGTACAGATAAAAATTGGCACATGAATTATTGTCAGTTGATGAAAATTCTATGACACAGCACTCTATAGGGGAAAACTGGAATGGTTGCTCAATGATTTCACTTTTTAAAGGCACATAATAATCATTTTGAACTGCAATTTTTTCAGGGCTTCATTTTTGGACCTTATCAGAGAAACTGATAGCATGGGGAATCATGTAGCTCAGATTTTTTTTAAACTGGAAACATTGTTATACGATACCTTTAAATCTAAATTGAACTTACCCACAGCTACTCCTGGTTGTGACAATCTTTCAGATGTTTCACTCTCATAGATTGGAGCCTGGAGGAATAAAATGAGCAAAAACAAGTATTAAGAAAAATACTAATATCACTTAGCAGCAAATTTACGTGAAGTTCAAATTCATGATTGCAAAGACAATTTGTTGGAGGGACAAGGCATGTACATGTATCACAAATGCATTGCAGATTAAAACACAGTACTTTTTCAAGAAGTTTCAATTATTAATACACTGTAATAAAATTTTAAAGTACATTTAATTGTTAAAAGTGAATTACAGTGCACTGAATATATTTATGAACAGTGTAACTAAAAACCTATAAAAACATATTTCAATCTCATTTATACCAGGACAATGAAATATCTCAATTAGAAAAAAAACTTATTGAAAATGTATATAGTTGCCATCATACTATCCAATATCATTTTCAATGAATTTTAGATGGACATATCAACTATATACAAGCACCGATCAATCAAAGACACCAGCAATGACATACATGTACCTTCAAGCAAATCACAAAACTAATACCTAATAAAATGTCAAAAATGTCTTGAATAAAAGGAGAGTAACACAATACTCATCATCATGCAGTGCTGTATTCACTGGACATTGCAATAATATGTGACTACTACTAAGGAGAGAATTCCTCAAATTCATCATAGGTGATCAGTAGCATTTCCGAATTATCTGATAGTTTTGGTTTTGCAAAACAGATAATCGATCTATAATTTGATTGGATACATAGTAAATACATTGTTTACCAAGGATAACATGATTGTGTATAGATACTTATATTAATGGTAAATAGTGATATTATTTTCCATAAGGGGATTAAAGTAAAGTCTCCATTTCTCAGTTTCCCAAATTTTCTATATTTTGTAATTTTTTGTGTAACTCAAAATCATGTACATGTATATAAACACCAGACTTGCATGATTACAACTCAAATTTTTGCTACTTGACATACCTTACTGAAGCCAACATTCAGCATCACCGTTAAGTATATGATCAGTTACTCCTTTGTATGTTTTTTGTGGGGCTCTCTTATCGATTGTCAAGCATGTGCTTGTATTACTTACTCTCATGCTTGGTAATGGTATTATTTAATTAAAGTGATAAGCTAACATTTACCACAATTTTAAAAATCTCAGCTACATGATTCCCCATGCTACCAGTGTCTTTAGTGGGGTGGCTTAGTGTAATTACCGTTATTTGGTGGATAAATGCATCATTTTTGGTACAGAGCTTCCTTATGGACTAACTTTTGATTTTAGAAGGGGTACCACCCAAACCGGGTTCAGGATCAGGGTCAGGGGGTATGGTGGGGATGAAGCCCCTCCCATGATACATAAATGTGAATATATCACAGATAACTGAGCTGTATGATAAAAAATTATGCACAAAGCCATTTATTTAAGATATGAAATAGGACAGGAATGCCCCAGAGTGTAACCCTACCCCTACGAATGTTCAAGACACTCCCCCCTACCCCATACACACACGGCTACTTGTATGCTACAGTAGATATATTATTAACGGTAGTTTTACGAAGGTGGATTACAAATACCATTATATGTGGGTAGGGCTCCTCATGAACCTAAATTTGATTTTAGAAGGTGAATGCCACACCAAAACCTAGGTCAGGATCAGGATCAGGGGGCATGGTTGGGGTGACCTCCCTCCATGTAATAGAAATATGGATTTATGCACATTGTCAAAGTATGTGAGCTGTATGGGGGATATTCTTGCACAAATATGAAACGAGTGTGATATTATTTAAAACATGAGCCAGCGCAAAGCATCGGGTGTACTTCCTCCACAGCATCCCCACCAACTCCCGATACCCCTGCCAAAGACAAGACGTCCCACCCCATACCCGAATTTTGCACGTAGATAGGCGACTAGCATCGAAATCTTTAACATAACAATCTAAACATTTCATAATATTCATGAGCATTTACAGCGGGTCAGGGATGGTAAAGGTGGCGTGAATGGGTCGGGAGTCTTCATGATAAATCAAAATACATCGTATCATTTCATTGAAATATTCAGAATAGGAAAAGCGGCACAACTACACCACGAAAAGCGGAGCACTTCCATAAGCGAGTGAGGACCACCTTTATGTAAAAGACAGTATTTTTTTATGTTATATAGAGACACTTCATTTACAGAGCGGGCACTCTTCGCATGCAAAAAAGTGCACTTTGTCCTAATTTGAAAGGTGTCACTTCCGTTTTAAAAATAAGGCATTATTACTCTGCATAAGTGACAATTTCCCTTCTGCTAAATTGCCGGCCATTTATATGAAGGGCAGCTTTCATGTGAAAAAATGGGCCACTGCTCCCCATCCTGCCTGATCACTGCTGCCTTTGCCCTACTCGTATCCTTGTAACCCTCCTCCCTCTCTGACTGAATTAATCTTTGATTTCTGATAGTGTATGTTTGACAAATTGTTTCCCTTTATCAAGGAAACTTAAAGGTTTTATAGCCCCCCACCCCCATGACCGTTGGACCCCCACCCCCTCCTCTTCCATGAACCATTTTCCTCTTTTCTTCATTCTGGTAAATACTATTTGTTTGCTTAAAAATCAATATCTATTTTGGCTAGACACCCATTTATACTACCAAGGTGGAGATGTCTTGAGGTATGGTGGGGCTAGGAAGGGGTAGTGTGGAGTACACCCTAGAGCCTTCATGTTGTGTTTTAAACTGTATCATATAATAAATTTATATCTTTGTGCATACTTTCCATTATACAGCTCACATACTCTATATGTTACACTGCGCCAAAAATTCACATTTCTGTATCATGGAAGGGGGTTAACCCCAACATGCTACCCCGATCCTGAACCCCATTCGGGGGTCTCCCCTTCTACAATCAAAATTAACTTAATAAGAAAGCTTTACAAACAAATGGTGCATTTATCCATCTTATAACGGCAAAATTTTGGTTAGACTGACGGCTATCTCCATGACTAAGGTGGATAATTATTAAGGTGTCTTGGCGCATGATTGTGAGGGGGTAGGAAGAGGAACTGGGGTAGGGTATACCCCGTGGCCTCCTGTCCTGTTTTGAAATATGTCACATAAATCAATATTATTTGGGTATACTGTACTTTCCATCAA
>JZLH01S0448080.1:97994-113044 GCA_001188425.1 Eucidaris tribuloides
GGTGTCTTGCCGCATGATTGTGAGGGGATAGGAAGAGGAACTGGGGTAGGGTAATACCCCGTGGCCTCCTGTCCTGTTTTGAAATATGTCACATAAATCCATATTATTTGGGTACACCGTACTTTCCATCAAGTTCACATACACTAGATGATACACTGTGCATAATACTTATATTTCTGTACCATGGGAGGGGTTCGCCATCACCATGCCTCTCCCCTGATCATGAACCTGGTTTGGCAGGCTCACCTTCTAAAATCAAAATTTAGTTAATACGGAAGCTCTACACCAAAAATGGTGAGTTTATCTACCTTGTAGCAGTTAGCAGTTATATTTTGGCAGAACGCCTGTCTACATAACCACTGATGTGTGTTCAAGTGTGTGTGAGGCAGGGGCTTAGGGCATGGCAGGGGTTAGGGGTTTCACCTCGGGGCCACCATAATTTTCATCATATAGCTCACTTATGACATACAATATGCATAAAATCCATATTTCTGTACAATGGGAGGGGGTCATCCCCAAGATGCCCCTACCCGGATTCCGTACCCGGTTTGGGTGGTACCCCTTCTGAAATCAAAAGTTAGTCCATAAGGAAGCTCTGTACCAAAAATGGTGCATTTATCCACCAAATAACGGTAACCCCCAAAATTGACGTTAAGCCACCTGACTAGTAACAAATCTGAGGTAATGACTTGGCAGGGGCGCAAATCCGAGGGGGGGGGGGCAGGGGGACATGTCCCCCCAGATTTTGAAGGTGGGGGACACAATATTCAAATGTCCCCCCTACGATTTTTGAAAAAAAAACATTCATCATACCAATTTTTCGCCGGATTCCCCCCCCCCCCCACACACACACACACTGAGCGAGTTTCGGCGGCTGACCTGTACCGGCGAAAAATTTAGGACGTAGGATTTGAAAAAAAAATAAATAAAAAATAATGAAATAATGGAAACTTCACCTGTTTAAACTGCCAATCCCTCAACTTCCTATTTTATATGAAATGAATTAGTCCCATATTATAATGCAAATATAATATACTCTGACCTGGAAACCAATGAAATGTGAATTTTGATGAAAGATTTTTCATCATCAACCAGTACTGTGTATTCTCCTTAACCGTTTCATTACCACTTCCAAAATATCACATGCAAACTCTGTGGTTAAAATGGAATGAAACCCAGACACATTCCTGCATTCAGAGATTACAGAACAATACAAGAAGGAAATTAGTGAAAGTTTGAACAAATTTGGTTGAACGGTTCAAGAGTTGTGTTTGTTTAAAGTTGATTTGATCCTTGTTATGGAGGATTGTTAAATTGGCAACTCTACCAGCTTTTTAGATGAAAGTGTGGAGAACTCCTCATTGGTTTTGTATACAAATTTTCACTTATTTTCACTTTTTATCAAAATAATATCTGATTTGCTCTAGCTTGTTGTGCGAGTATGTCCTGGCAAAAATGATTCTACATGTTTGTCTGAAAGAATTTAGATGCTTTCTCAACTGACACTTCAGAAAACTGCAAATTACTGAAAATTTGTGTACAAATCCAATGGGAAGTTCTCCACACTTTCATCTGAAAAGTGGGTAGAGTAAGATGTCTGGGTTTCATTACCCTTTAATGGAGTTTTGTCGCCATGGTAATGAGATGGTTAAATGTTCATTTCATTTTCACTTTATAGACCTCCTGATCTAATCACAGTTCGCTCTATTCTGTTCACTATGGTTGAAGTCCTCAATCTTTCTCAAGTGAAGTAAAAGGTAAACAAACTCTATGTATGATTTCTGATTTTCTATTTAGATAGTGACCTCTGTATCGAGTTTAATCGTTTGAATTAAAACGGTTAAGTTTATCTTTTAGTGGTTTTAGTTTATCTATTTTCCATATTTTCAAAGGAAATACAATATAAATGTGAATAAAAAATAGTAAATAACTGAATGAACAATCTATATCTATATGTATGTATGTATGTATGTGTGTAGTATGTATGTATGTATGTAGTATGTATGTATGTATGTATGTATGTATGTGTGTATGCATGTATGTATGTATGTATGTATGTATGTATCTATGTATGTATGTATGTATGTATGTATGTATCTATCTATCTATCTATCTATCTATCTATCTATCTATCTATCTATCTATCTATCTATCTATCTATCTATCTGTCTGTCTGTCATAACCAACGCCTCAGATTAAATACCATTAACACCCACTTTGATATGTTTTGTGCCTGTGTGTATGGATTAGTCGGCCACCTTTGAAATCAGAACAAATAACATGAACTTAACTCGAGTTCAACATGCTGTTTTTACACTTACACCTCATTATCGTGTGAACCCTGCAATGCTAAATGAAATAAATGTACTGGAAATCAAGATTTGGTCTAATTGTGATTAAATGAACCGCGGTGTCTAGGGTTCTAGACAATCAGAACAAAGGTTTAGCGGGTTATTTTGAGTTTGAGTTAACCGCTATAAATTGTAAAGTTCATTGACACGTATTTCAGAGCGGGTGTTGCTATTATGTGGTTGCCGTCAATGACTATTGTACGATAATACTCTTCCTGTCAACATATCCCAGGCGGGGAAAGGAACTTTTGCAATGATTTTGATTTTTGCTAAACTTCATGAAATAGAAAAATATGAAACACATGTTTTAAGCTGATTACCTGGTATCTATTTGGTTCCTCAAATTCTGCATTATAATCATTACGCGATTTCATGCAACGAGTGCGGGAAGGGGGACAAAAACACCGAACGCGGGAAAAGAACACACCGATAATACATAATCATGCATTGTAGAAAAGTGAAAAGTGTTTATTTGAACCCCCGCCCCTAAAATTATAAAGTTCAATAATTCATGTCCATGACATTTACTTTTTGAATAGGTTTCTAGATACGAAAGTGTATATTAAAATATAAAAAAAAACACAAGAGGGTTATGGTGATTCCTTCAGAAAGAAAAATCAAGGGGGGGGGAGGCACGTCCCCCGTCTATTCGAATCGCCGCCCATTATATTTAGAAACATAATCTGGTAGTAAAGAATACACCAAAATTTCTCTGTGATTAGATTATGAAATATATTTGAAATATAATCCCTTACTCTAGTATCTCCAAACGTACATGCATGAAGCTCAAAGGTCTTGTATTTGTGTGCGTTTACAGAGCGCACACCTGTTAATTTAAATGCAGAGTATAGGTTTGGTCGGTCAGATAATTTATCCATCTTAAACAAAGTAAATTATGGTCACCACAATCATCAGAAAATATCATCAAACTTGCTGAAATTCATTTACAATGACACATTGTGAGTTTTAAGTTAACAAGGGACAAAATATCACTATGTAAATTTCCCGTGGCGAAAATGGAAGTGTTTCAGGGAGTGTGATTTTCAAGGCATAGATAGATAATATTATCACTATGATACTATCTAAAACCAGTATGAAAAAAAAATCACATCACTGGTTACTAAATCTAAACTTTGCTTCGTACAAGTTTTGAAATTTGTTAAAATTCGAGCAACGAAAAACTGGTCCCCCTTTGCTACAACATACACCCCATTTACACACGTTGTGTTTCACGTCCCCTTGGTACTGTACCTCTCAATGTTTAAGAGACTTTTCCGATTATGTCTTTTACTGTATGGTCAACTTGATTTTAAATTACGAGGAAGAAAAGTAACACTAACAATAAGCGTTACAGCAATATTTATGATATAAGCACATGTATTGTGTGTAACCGGGATCACTTTTATTTTTGTGAATGTTATTTATCATCCATTATAGTACTGATATATGAAGATTTTTTTTCCTAAAGTGGGTAGATCCACTTTTCACCATTCTGAGAAAAATAAGGTTTTCTAATTTGCCCATATTGCAATGTTTCTGCTTAAAACTAACTTGACACTAAAAAATACCCCACAATTCGATTGTAAAACCACACTTAGAAAAAATCTGGAAGTTTTCAATTTTTAAAAGTGTTTGCTTTTATTTTATTTTTTTTGGATCTACCCCCTTTTGGAAATAAACTAAATGGATGTACCCCATTTTGAAAGTAAAAGTCACTTTTAGTTGTCATTTTTACAACTTTTAGCTTGAATTTCACCTTCTCATTGGTGTTATGTTATAGAGTTGCCAAAATTATATGGATTTTGACAGAAAAATGTAATTTAATAAAAAAATGGATGTACCCCTTTTGGAAACAAACTATAGTTTATTTCCAAGAAAAATTAATTTATCAAAGTAATCCGCATTGCAAGGTTTCCGAGTAAAACCAACTTAGCCAAACAAAGAACCCCACAATGCATATGTAAAACCACACTTACAAAAAATATGTGACTTGTTATTTATTTTATTTGAATTTTCTTTATTTGTATGTGTTGGATCTACCCCGTTTTGGAAATAAACTGAAATGGATCTACCCCCTTTTGGAAATAAAGTCATTTTATTGCCCATTTTTTACCACTTTTTGGTGGGAATTTCAACTTTTCGTTTGTGTTCTCTGATGGAGCTACTAAAATTGTATCGATTGAAGTAAAAAAGTCACATTCGATGAAAATTGGATCTACCCCCTTTTGGAAATAAGCTCTTCATGTTTATTGGCTAATAATCATGCATTTATGATATTGCCTAGGATGGATGTGGGAAATGTAAGCATCATTTTGTGGTAAAGCCGGTCTATGAAAAATTTCATGCGTCAATCCCAATTTGAAACCACAGTCCATCCATAAGGCAGTTTTTGATTCGTGTCTACATGAGATTTAATAATATGAAATAAAAAGTTTCTACAACAATAGACACTTCTCTTCAATTAAAACCACATAACAAACATTTGAGTTTGCACACGCGATGTACTTCCTCCTTTGCGACTCTATTCAGCAGAAAGTATAATTAATAGGTAAGGAGTGCAAATAAAGTTCAATGATACCCATTACTTCATTAGAAATGATTTTGGGAATCATATAGAGTTCACCAAACTTTCAGCCCCCTTCCCAACATCAAGAAAGTGTGTTACATGAGATTTTGGAGGGCGCCATGTGTTGCGGCAGCCGGGATGTTAACAATTTGCGATGGATTATTATTAATGAAAATGTGGAATCATTATCAACCAGCTTGGATAATTGCGACGGATTCCTTAAGTCGAGTTCTGAAACCATTACTTTTAACGGAACTTTTCAACTAATTATTCTGGAATAATGGCCTCTGCGTCCAGTCCATCTACAAATGAAATAACCAACAATAACACTGCAAAGGAATCTAATGGAATCTGGGAAGAAGACGATGTCCTTCAATCGCAGTCTCGAGACAAAGGCAGATTAGAGACGATCAAACTCTTTTGTGAAATCACGTAAGTGTTTTTGCTCTTCTTCTTCCATTTTTAAATTCATCTTGACATAGGGACTTTGTTTCCGAATTTCCAGTGTTGAAATGTTTCATCAAAGCAAAGTTAAATACCGCCAACGTTAAATTTGAGTAAAACGGCATGATATCATGTTTGGGAGAATATCGTATAATATTGTTTTATTTTCATGCAAAATTATTGTTGTTGCTGCACTGTCCAAAAAACCCTTAAAGCCACTGGCTAACATTTACCACAGTTAAAAAAAAAGTGTGAGCTACATAATCCTTCATGTTCCAAGTGTCTTTGATAAGGTCTACAAAATAAAGCCCTTCAAAAATTGTAATTCAAAATGATTATTTAGTGCTTTAAAAAAGTGAAAATCACCTGTCTATTTCCTCCCATAGACTTACTGTGTGTAGATCTAGGCCATTTTTTACTCGCCCCGAGTACTAATTGTTTATTCATTCATATCTTGTCAGTGACAGTATAAATTTTCAAACTTTAGTGTTCTAGGGTGTTTACTTGTCTATTCAAACACTTCTAGCTCAGAAAGCAAAGTTTGAATTTTTTTTAATTTGAAGCTCCACAATGTTAGCCTATTACTTTGAGTTTTAGTTGGTTACAAACTGCCCTGTAAGGGGTAATTATTAATCGGAAACGTTGACATTGATGAGTCTTGTACAAATGGCAGTAAATTAAAATTACCTCTCATTATATAGTCGATCAGAATCCCTCCATGCTCCTTTTTGACGCCATAGCCTATTCCGCCATTGACTTGCAAAGGTTAAAGGGCAGTGACATGATTGGGAGAAATACAAAATGCCTCTCGAACCAAACTGGTTGAAAGATATATCAATGGATTATGGATACACCAACTGGACTATTTCTCTTGGCTAGACGGATTTGTCTTGAATTTGTTTATTTAAGCCGAATCAAGCATGAACATAGAAGCATTTTGTTTCTCTCGAGCTCCGATATAGATCCCATAGAAAGCTACACAATAATCTATGTCTGTCACAAGGCATACTGATGGAAGTTATTATTAAATTTTCGCAGTAGTTTATTTGATTTAGAATAGTTTCACCCCAAGTTGAGGACTACCCACAATCATGTCATTTACCTTTAACCCATTTGCTCCGATTTGATCCAGCTAAATAACCTATTAGAAAATGCATTAGAATAAAAAAAAATAGATTTATATATTTTTCGTACGTCTTACACCTTTTGAAAGATAAAGAATGACCCGTAACTATTATCATACTGGTAAAAACCTGATCGATCAAGTTGTGAGGGTAACTATGGATCAGCCGAGAATCAAGCTGCGGGCTTATAAATTATTCTTCACCGCCGATTGCTGAACTCGATTGAGTGCAGGGGCGGGGTCAGTGGATTAGCAAAATTTATAGGAAATCACAGGTTTTTGTAGTGTAAATCATGGATTTTTTTTTTTTACATATTCGTCCCTGAGAGTTTTCGTCCTCTCTATAAAGGCTGTGTCACACTGCGCCGTCTAACGATTCCGTCTGCCTCCGTCTAAAATATTTACCTCAGACGGTGTCAGACCGTCGGTGGCAAATGGAATACAATAGAATGGAACAGAACGGAAAAGCACCGTCTGTCAACGTCTAGATACGTTTGTAATCCAGTTGAAAAACGAATTAAAAAGTCCAATAAACGTTTGCTAAACGTACGCGTTCGTTTTTCAGACGGAATCGTTAGACGGCGAAGTGTGACAGTAGCTTTAGCTACTGCCGTCTAACGATTCCGTCTGCCTCCGTCTAAAATATTTACCTCAGACAGTGTCAGACGGTGGCAAATCGAATACAATAGAATGGAACAGAACGGAGAAGCACCGTCTGTAAACGTCTAGATACGTTTGTAATCCAGTTGAAAAGCGAATTAAAAAGTCCAATGAACGTCCAATTAACGTACGCGTTCGTTTCTCAGACGGAATCGTTAGACGGCGCAGTGTGACAGTAGCTTTAGATTTTACTCTGGCTGTGGCACCGTCCCTGATTGAGTGCACTGGCATGCGTACTCTCTGCACTTTTCCAAATTGGTGTGAAATTCTGACAATAAAAGCTTTGATCTGCATAATTCCACTTTCACTTGATAATAATGTCTGACAGCATGGACTCCGGAAGCTGTGATGTAAATCCAAATTTAGAAAAGCGTTGTGCGACGTTTCATTCAACGTGAATCTTTAGCGGTCCTTATTTTCACGAAAACAAACTGACTTTTCTAACCCACGGTCATGTGAGATGACTTGTGAAGATATGAAGATAAATAGGCTTACTCTTTTTGGTTTTGGTTTTTTTTTTCCTGGGATGAGCTCAAATTTGAATTTGCACAGAAGAGAATACAATTCTCAATAACCTTACCAAATGCAAGAGAGAATTACAACAAAACATTCTTCAGATACAACTTCTTTTTCTTGTACAATGTACAATGACGAATGCTAACAAGAGCAATTAAATTTTACCTGGCATTTAAAAGGTTTATGATGTACATTTCAGTGAATAAAAACAAAATAGGCCTGAAGGGAAATGGCAAGATAAAAAATGGTAAGTCCCCTCTTTAGGACACAATGATATCAGAATCAATACATGTAAATTGTTTAATACCCCTTTCAGACCGACTTCACCGTGAAATTCACGGTGAATTCTCCGTGACTTTTACGGTGAAAAAAATGCGCGTAAATTCATGTTGCCCTTTCAGACCGAATTTTTCCTACCCGATCCATTCGACATGATTTTACTGCAACAGGCCATCTCAACTACGGTTGCTGATTTAGTTTAATGATTACTTCGAAAATGGATCGAGCTGGAATTAGTTTTCATAATGGGAATGCTGTTTTTACAGGAGATATACCAGTTCGCGAACCTTGTTACTCAAACAAGATCGACTTCAATGGCGAGTAACTATTAGGGGTCGGGATGGGATGGTCTAATTCTGATTATATTACTATAATAAATCAATATGTCAGGTAATAATACGTAGTCTAACTACTCTGACATTTTAGCAAATTTTATAGGCTTACATCAAATAAAGACACTTCAATTCAATCAACCACAGGATTTCCACGCCTCTTTCTCCGTCCACTGGCGGTACTGCGCAGCTGCTAACAATCAAAGGGCTAATTAGTGTGATACCGCATACGCGAGTGAATTCACTGTGACATCTCGCGAGACGGCGTTTCACACCAAACAGTTTCACGGTGAAGTCCACGGAGAATTACCCTCCAATTGTCGAGGGTAACTTTTTTGTCAAATGCTTCACCGCGACTTCTCCGCGACTTACCCGCGACGCCCTTTCAGACCAAAGTTCACGAGACGTCACGGAGAAAGTCTCGCGATGTTCACCCGGTGTGAAAGGGGTATAACAGATTGAAACTATGAAAATTCACCATTTCCTTTTTGTTGTACAATTATCAAAAACGGATGTAACTTTCAAACTTGTTATGTAGCTAATTTCTATGGGTTCATTTCCTATATCAGGATCACACTTCTTATTCAATTCTCGTAAATGAATGCTCGTTTCTCCGCAAGTAAAAAACAAAACAAAACAAGACAAATCCTTCCAGCTTGAATAATATCATTTCATATATCATAATATCATACACATAGCCAGTGTATATATTGGTATTATGTCACAACTAATTTGGTTCTTCAGGCATTTTTTTGTAAAATTACAGATAGATAGATAGATAGATAGACAGAGAGAGGGAGAGAGAGAGAGAATCAGATAGACAGATGGTAATATTTGGAGCACTATCCGTATAAAGCCAGTAACCCTCGCAACATATTAGGCTGATTCATGTTATCTTGTGTGAATCGCAAGGTTATCAAACTTTCTCAATCATGTCAATTGTTACTTCTCCATCCGTGGAAAATCTTGCGAACAGAATACTTCATCACCGCTGTAACAGTATTCATAGCACTGATTTTATAGCAATCACTACCTTAAAGGGAGAAGGCGCCAGCAACTAACAGGCATAAGTTAAGAAATAAAGAGGCATTGAGAGTATTGTGAGAATTATGGTATATGGTGATAAAGACAGCCTAAATAAGGGCTACTGTGTGACACTCACCCTCAGCAAGGCCCTATAAATTAGTTAATTTGTGTTTATTTTATGTCTTTGCAAGCCTTATCTTAAGACAAAACTTGCAGAAACAGTCATAGGGGGGGGGGGAGGAGCTTATCGATTCAAACATTGCATACATTACTATGGCGTGACTAACAGACGTCGGGTGGAATGCATCGGTCATGCTTGGTCAGTTTCAGCAATGTGTACGTGCGATCTGATTGGTTGGCAAGAGCTGGAATGTTTTCTTAACTTATGCCTGTTAGTTGCCGGCGCCTTCTCCCTTTAATATCGTAAACCTATTATATTCAAATATCATGTTATTATGTAGGCTGATGTGCATAAAAGCCGCTGTACGGCTGCCTGGGGCATAAAGCAACAAACTCCACATAGTCTCATCTTGACCTGTACATTAATCAACTGGAACATTATGAATAGATAAATATGCTCATGACTTCGGAGACGTAAAATTATCGCGATTTGATTGATATTAAGAAACACATTTATTATTGATGACTGCATAGGATATGTCCTGCATTGTTATTGAAGTTCAGGGCATTATACTCATCATAATATATAGTTTATGGGGGCAAATTATCATGGCAGAGAACAAACACAATGTTGAGATAGCAGGCAGGTAGGAACATCTTCTAAAGGAAAACACACTCCAGGGGCGGTGCCATGGGGGGGGGGGGCGGAGGGTAGGGAGGCGGTCGCTCTATTGCTTTCAAAGTAATTAAAATAATGGGGATTTACTGTTTGTCGAAAAAATTCTCCCTTTTTTGATTTGGCTTGTAAAAAAAAATGCTTCCTCGATACATCAGCTCCCTGTACCCCGCTTTTCTGATGCTGTTTGGCTTGGAGTTTGGCTGTTAATTTTTTTGGGGGGGTGGTGGTGGGGGGGGGTGGGGCAGGCAAAATTGCTCTTCTGTCGTCACCGGCTCCCAGACACTTTTCAACCTCATTGCTTTGTTCATTCGTACTCAGTAAATTCATCCACCCCTCAACCCCACACGATCGCACGCCATTGTAATTTTGCAAAACCGCGTTCCATTGACGGAGAACATTTTGAACGTGTCTGAATGACACACAGAACACAATGAGTGCACACACAGTAAATGGGTGAACATCCGATGTTTTTATTCTTTTTCTCATTTGAGGTGTGCCACCCATGTCGTCTGCAAGTTCAGACAATTTCAGATAAGAAACAAGAGTGTCGCTGGGGCGAGTACATAATACGCCCGCCTGTAACGCGGAAAATGAAAACATGTCACTGTGACAAGAGTGTCGCTGGGGCGAGCACATAATACGCCCGCCTGTAACGCGGAAAATGAAAACATGTCACTGTGACCTTGACCTTTGACTTTTCGACCTCAAAATCACAAGGCTTCCTGTGATCTATGCTAGTATCATACACACCAAGTTATATGAACTGAGGTTATCGCGTTTACAAGGACTTCACAAGGGTAAGATGAAAACATGTCACTGTGACCTTGACCTTTCGACCTTTCGACCTCAAAATCAAAAGGCTTCCTGGGATCTATGCTAGTATCATCCACACCAAATTATATGAGCCTGGGTTAAGTTAAACTGAAGTTATCGCGTTTACAAGGACTTCACAAGGGTAAGATGAAAACATGTCACTGTGACCTTGACCTTTGACCTTTCAACTCAAAATCAATAGGGCTTCCTGGGATCTACTGCTAGTATCATACACACCAAATTATATGAGGCTAGGTTAAGTTAAACTGAAGTTTGGCGTTTACAGGAAAAGTTAACAGACCGACAGAGCAGACCAGACGGACGGACAGACGGACATACGGACACCGAGCGTGATACCATATACGTCCCGTAGCCGGGCGTATAAAAAAAAATGAATAGAAAAATCTGATAGCAGTAGGACACCGACATTGCAGTACACGAACTTAAATATATAAATACACTGACCCCCAACACAGAGATATAATTTATCATTGAGGATTGAACAGTTGACATATTGGAGGGGTGGGGATGGGAGTAAAGGGGGTCATGCCCCCCCCTGTTGAGTACCTACATACACAAATGTAAATAAGTTGATGAACAGGTCAACCACCAACACGTATATATCACATTTACCCTATTATGATTTGGATATGACACATAGAGTGTTCATTAACATTTTATTGGCAGAGAACACCATTCTGTCTGAATAATGTAATTGCTAATATCAAAGTGCCAGTTATTCAGTGGAATCTATCTCAAAGCAGAGGCGTCGATCCGGGGGGGGGCGATGGCCCCCCATGAAAATATTGGGGGGCAAACTATCGATTTGCCCCCCCCAATAATTTTGACAACTTGAAAAATTTTAAATATGCAATGCAAATATTTGTTTTAAAAAACATTGGAAATCGAAACATGGATCGACGCCCCTGTCTCAAAGCCTCTACTTGGTTGACTTTCTGACAGATTTAACATGTTGTTACATATGAAGATAAATGTAAAAAAAAAGAAGAAGCTATGATTGTAATAGACATAGCTTTCCTATTTTTAACGGATCTAATCAGTTCAAACTACGATTTCAGTCGGCAAATAAATTTGTCACAATAAGAAGCTAAATATTTTACAAACCATGTTTGTTTAAATAAAGGGCTGCCTGGAAAGTATAGACTTAATGGTGCATTAAATTATGTTTTCTCAAAGGGCTTGACTGGATCTTTTAGGGCTCAGAACATGACAGAAATAAAACGATTCACTGCAAAGTAACTAAATTATATCCCGGATATGGCTCGGAATCTACTTTACTGCATGTACAGAGATGACGGAGACTCACAAATCGTTATAATCATTAAAGCATGCGAGGGCGCTATTCCACGACAATCATTGTTGGCATTGCTTGTCAACATCACATAATTGCAGGGGTTATATAGGAATACACAATCTAACACAGAATAATTATACCTATTAGTTTCAATCCAATCAATCTTGGATTTTTAACGATATTTCAAAATCAATATTGCTGTCATAACTCCATTTGATATGGATCTCCCAGAGCTGTATGAAACCTGTGATTATTCATCTCATAAAATTTATTATCTTTATTTACAAAACCAGACACGCAAAACTCCTGTCTCACTTCCCGTTGACAACGTGTGTAATCCTGTCTATTGTCATTGCTGTTCTCACCGTTGTGGTGGTACATTTTCATGGGATACCAGCATTTGACGATGCTTCCGAGGTAAATAAAGAAACGTCACCCTTTTCAAATTGATTTTCCCCATAATAGTCTGGTCTCAGAATTGGCGATTGTCATAAATACATTCAAACAACCATCGGGTTGTCATTGACAACTGTTGAATACTAGTATACTGCAGGATGATCGTTAGTGACGGATGGACATAATGTGAGTCACATGTTGGAAGGTTAACAAAATTTAAAGGTAACATTTCATCATTAACTTTAACATTATGTGCAGCTTCTCCTGCACATAAGATAAGCTCCATTAAATAAAATAAGCAGACGTGAAATCGGTCCACATCTGAAGAATTTGAAAGGATTAAAAAAAAAATGTCTGTGGTGATGTGCTTAAATCTTTGAGTTTTTGCTCTTCAGCTTTTATATTCCCCCATTGCAAAATTACTGGACCCACACTGTGGTATATTCTTCTACTGCGTGAAGCAAAGCAAAGAAAAAAAATCGTAAAAGATCATCAAATAGGAGCATTTTTTTTATATAGTAAGATAAATATGCAGAACCTATTGTGATTTATGATTTTTCATAATTCTGCAAAGCAGTTTTGAATCTCACACCTAGTTCTACTAATTAAGTTGCGGGGAAAATCTGGACCGATGATAAACAATGGACGTCACAACATGACATTATTTTAGTGAGGCCATTCCAGTTGACAGAACGTTGCTCGTTGTCGATTATGTTGAAATTGTTATTGTAAATCAAAGAACCTTATTGATTGATTTCTCTACAGGGTTTCGAGGCTCGCGGTACTCCAATTCACGATAGTCTAATAGCCCTGGAGAACCTTCTGCAAGAAGATGAAATCTTTTCGGTCACTCCAAACGATTACAATCGGATGAATTCTTCGACATTGACCACTCTTCCGTCTCCAGTGGTGACAGTAAAAAACTCACAAATAGCTTCCAATGACATCCGTCTATGCGGGACTCTGGGTAAGTTTATACAGTCATGGACAAAAGTTTGGGATATATTTTTCTACCAAATGCAGTTTTCAGTCATATCAGGAAAAGGTTTCTTGTCCTGAAGTAGAGACAAAAGCGGCGCCACAGGGGGGTCAGGGAGTGGGCAGTCACCCCTATTTTAGTATTGAAATGACGGGAATTTTACTGTTTTTCGAAAGTATCGCGCTCCTATTGTCGTTGATTTTGCTAGTAAAAAAAAACTGGCGGGAAAATATGCCTTTTGTCGCCATCGGCCCCTGGCCCCGCTTGTCGGACACTGTTCGGCTTACCAGGCAAAATTTCCCGACGGATTTCATCCCTCCTAAAATTTTACCCTGGCGCCGCCCCGGAGTCGAGCTCATTTGAACTTAATAATGATATGTTCTGCATGGGTAATTAATCATTATTCGTAAAAAAACTGCACTGTAAAACAGGGCTACGCAAATAAACATATTCCAAACTTTTGTCCGGGACTGTAATGAATACGTTCTTAAATTTGTTTATACTAGTTCATTTTGTTGCTTTCATCGTTTTAAGTTTAGTGTGTTCACGAGAATTCTCTAAACTCGGTTTTTCAGATTACTGAACTTTGATCAGTATCTGTTTTGTTTATATTTGACTGCGCCTACTTTTCAGATCTTCACACATTGGAATAGTGCTGCCCTTGACTACGGAATCAAGCAACCCTTTAATTTATAATGTGGAGGAAATAATAAAACTCACGAATAGATAAGGAAACCTATTAATTTCCTATCGTACTCTACCTTTCTTAATATTAAGCGATTTTTGTTTGATTTTGGAAATAAGTAATCTGTGAAGACACATACTGTATCTCATATCTCCATGCAGCTATATTTGTGTATTTCGAAAAATTACTTTCCATAATTTATTGTTTTAATTTTAACAAATTATTTTTCACAGATAAAGGAGGTTTTCGTACAGTCTTCCAACCATCGAGATCACAGTCTGACCTCCTCACTGCAAACTCTCTTATTTCTATGTGTCGACATGATGACGTCATAGTTCGCAACACTACCCACTTCCGGTCAGCATGTATCAAAGACGACTCGAACTCGACGTGTTGTTCCACGTGGTCTCTGGGAAACTTTGTGGCGTTGCTTAGAAACAAAACCTCGTGCCATGATATTACTGATGAAGATGTAGAATATGTCAAATCGTTACTCCATCAATGTGCATCGTATTATGTATTAGACAAACTCAAACCGGACTGTGAATTGCAGTCAAATTGCTCCGATATCCCTGCGGAATGCACTCAATACAATGCGATGTATGCCATCTTCTACGCCCTTACACCTAGCTCCTACGCGCCGCAAACGATGGAAGGCAACATGGTGCTTCCTACATCACTGCATATCATCCCACTAAATGAGAGCGCGGATGAAGTAAGACAAATCTACCTGGAAAACATTCACGAAGGTTCCCTTGGCGACGGG